>VYYI01001309.1:0-20482 GCA_021029175.1 Bilobella aurantiaca
AAAAGTGAAAGTTTTGTAAAAAAAAGTTTTTTTTTTGTTCTTCAAATTTCCAATGAGGCGAATAAAAGGGGAAAGTGGAACGCACTCATTTCCGTTGGGAGTGACTTGATGACTTTCTCTGAGCTCAAATACGCCTTGAAAACGACTTTCTCTTTTTTTAAAGACAAACAGAACAATGACAAAGTTCGGGGGAAGCACTCACTTAATTTCCGAAATTTAACTTTTGTTTTAACCATTTCTCAAACACCGGTTACTCTTCCGGGTTCCGGTATTAAATCAAAAGTTAAATTAAATCTTTTTATCATGAAAAAATATTGAATTTTATAAGAAGAAATTGTCTACTAAACTGGACAATTGATTGATAAAAGGGAAATTTGCCGAAGGCATTGGTTATATTTCAGTTGTAAATTTTATGAGAATTAAAAGTTATAACTTAAGAAATTTGTACGGATCTTCAGTTAATAATAATAAAAATTTCCTTCAAATTTTTATTTGTAATAGGAAATGTGTCTCCAAATTTCATTTGAAATAAGAAATAAATTTCAGTTGAAATATTGAAATTTTCCTGAAATCTTCAGCTGAAATAAGAAATTTTTCTTCAAATTTCAATTGAAAAAAAATTTTCTCTCCAAATTTCAGCTGAACGGAGAAATTCGTCTTCCCAAATTTAAGATAAAACACGAAATTTGCAGCCAAATTCCAGTTGAATTAAGACATTTGTTTGACATTTTTATTCAAATGAGAAATTTGTCTCCAAATTTCCTTTGAAATTAGAAATTTGTTTCCAAATTTCCTTTGAAATAAGAAATTTGACTCCAAATTTCCTTTGAAATAAGAAATTTTTGCCTCTATATTTCAATTAAAATAAGAAACTTGCCTCTATATTTTAGAACTAATAAAGACATCTGCATTGTCTTTGTAAGTTAATACAAAATTTCCGTCTGCATTTGTATAATAACGAAAAATTTCATTCAAAACATCCAGAATTTCAGAAGAAATTACATAATTTCAGCGAATCCATAATAATCAATCATAATTAAATATTTATGACTTAAAATTGTAGTCATCTTCTGAATTCTTCGCTAAATTTCCATTTTGCCCAGAATTTCAGTACTTAATAAAAATTTGAAAAAAATTTCACTGTTCAAAAAATTCAACTTTCACCTTCAGCTTTCACCCTACCCAAATCATCCTCTGTAAGTAGGCTCTCGGCAACACTTACAACAACAAAATTCCAAAAACGAAAACAAAAGAAGAGAAAATTTTTCATTTTGTGAAAAAGCTAATCAAACATCTCCATTTTTCCTATCGTCTTAAGAAAAACAAAACTAGGAGAAAATTCATCCTAAAATTTTATCCAGAAGCATCATATCGGCAAGCGGAAGTTTAATTTTCCCTACGTTCCACTTACAGGCAGAAAAAAAAACTACTTGAGTTTAATGAGTAGCTCTTTTTTTTTTGCTTTCTCTTCTCGCTCCAATGTAGCGCTGAAAGGGAAAGTTAATTATAAAATTCTTGGATCCGTAGGCTCCAGCAAGGCTCAAAATGTTTAAGCAAGGAAAAGAGTGAAAAGAGAAAGTTTGACCTCTGACCTTTCCCTTTTGTTGTAACTTTTCAATTTCCCAAGGTAAGGAGAAAGCTTGAAGGAATTTTGATAAAACGAAATTGAAATCAAAGTTGTGCTGTTGGATGGGAAGTGAACAAAAGGCAGGAGAAAGTTGGGAGCTTTCTCCCTTCATTTACTTTATACTTGAATAAATCTAAAAATTATGCTGGAGAGAAAGTGGGGATATTGAATTATTGTGCGGCGGAATCCGTTTCGAGGAATTTAGTCAATAGGGAGAAAGTAAAAAATAGAAAAAGAGAAAGTAAAAAAGAGAAAGTACTTGGGAGAAAACTGAATTTTCTTGTTTATCCTTTTGGGACTCCGACAGATGGATTCAGAGAAAGTTTTTTTTTCGCTATTATGTTGTGGTGTGCTATTGATTCAGTGAGGAAATTTCTC
The DNA here is from genome assembly GCA_021029175.1 of Bilobella aurantiaca. Classification (NCBI taxonomy): domain Eukaryota; kingdom Metazoa; phylum Arthropoda; class Collembola; order Poduromorpha; family Neanuridae; genus Bilobella; species Bilobella aurantiaca. Next base: position 2,006 of record VYYI01001309.1, read on the forward strand.
CTTTCAAACTTTGTCATTATGTAAACTATAACACTTTCTCCGAGCGTTCTTTACATTTGCTTTAAAAATTTAAGAAATTGCTTTACTTTTTAACACCTTTGCTTAATTTTCAACACGTACAAGACTCTAGATTTGAAGAATTAAACAAGTTTGTGAAATTTTTAGAAAAGAAAGGCAGGAAATTGAATTTGAAATTTTCAAAAATTGTTTCAAAATTTTGTGTAATCAATAAAAAAAATTAATTTACTAAAAAACAGCATACATTTTTTTTAATCTTTGACAATACCGGCCACCACTTATTTTTTTGATTGATTTTTGCTTGAATGCATTCGTCGAAGATAGGTACTTGGTTCGCTAAAATTGTATTTCAATAAAAAAAAATAACAAGATTATTTTGATCTGTTTTTCAACTCAGACAGAACACTAAAAAAACATTATTTTGAAAATTTCACTTTTTTTTTTACCCGGGAGATTTGACTATGAAATTTTTTTTGGAAGAAAATGAAAAGAAAACAGGAAGAGGCGATGTACCGAGCCTTTCAAAATTGTTTTCCGAGAATGAGAAACGAGATGTGTAAACAATGGGCGTCGTTGGAAAGGTGCTCATTTAAATTTTAATAGAATAATTTTCTCTTTCTAAATTTAAGTCTCATTTTTGAAAATTCTAATCATACCTTACAAAATGGAAAGCTGTCAAATCTAAGGAAACAAATCCAGATTACAAAATTCTAAATCCTCGTTCAATCCAACCAAATTAATTAAACCTTTCCTTTTGCAACCTTCCATTTCACTTTCACTGTCAACCTTTCACCCTATGGCAACTCCAATTACTTCACCGGCTTCTTTTTGGAATAGGATTTCGAGATTTGAAATCATGTTCTAAAACTTTTGGACATGATTTCGAAACCTATAATCATGTTCTGAACAAGAATTACGAAAACTCAGCATTCTGTTCTGAACAAGATTTCAAAATCTAAAATCTTGTTCCATAACTTTGAGCAGGATTTTGAAACCTAAAAACATTTCCAAGAACTTTGAACAGGATTTTGAAACCTAAAAAACATTTCCTAGAACCTTGAACAGGATTTCGAAATCTAAAAAAACATTTCTTAGAACTTTGAACAGGATTTCGAAATCTAAAAAACATTTCCTAGTACTTGTAACAGGATTTCGAAATCTAAAAATATTTTCTAATATTTTGAACAGGATTTTGAAACTCAATCTTACTATAACTTTGAACAAAGGTAAATACTGAGAATTTTGAAATTCAACTTTTTTCTTTACAAAAGCTTTTCAAAGCTTCTCAACAATTTTGTTCATGTAAAAAATGAACTAATTTGTTCATTTTTCTCCCTAATCCTCCTATGCTGTGCCCAATTGTCAACGGGGGATTTGTTGACATTTCCCGTTTTTCCCGAAAGTTATTAGAGAAAAAAAAACTTGTGGAAAATAAGCATTACAATCTACCCTAGAAATCAAAACGAGTCAACTGCAGAGAAAGTAATTTTCAAGCAACTTTCACTTTTTTTTTCTCGAATCGGCTCATTTCCCGACGGGAAAACTTCGGCAAAATTCTGTTGACATTTGCATTTACGACATAAGCAATAAATCAGTCTTAAAGAAGGGCATACGGGTGAAAAGCAGATGGGATTTCGACGGTGGAAATATTTCAGCAGAGAAATATTACGACGCTAAGCCGACTAAAGACAAATCGAAAAAAGAAAAGCAGGAAAAAAAATCCATGTTACAATTTGCATTCCCACTCAACCAAATTGGGGTTAAAAACAGCATATGTTGAAATAAGAGCATATGTTGAAATAAGGAAAGCATTTTTAAAGGTCATGCACAAAATGCACTACTTTTGAAAGGCTCCGCTTCCTGAAACACGGCCGGGAGCTCTCAAGTCATTAAATTGCCTCATACTACCTAAAGTTTGCTTTGCAAATTGCTGTTGATTTTTGGCGTGATGTGTGTTCGGGAAATTGCTACCGTCCCCGGCAATTGTGGTAATTTGAATTTTCTGTTTTTTGGCGCGTGGGCGGGGCTTAGGGAGTGATTAAGGTAAATGTGAAGGTGAATCAATCAGGGTTTGGACGCATTTCGTTGCGACAGTGTGACAGAGCAGTTGTCCAGCCAAAAGAGGCATTTCAAAGTGAGATAAATTCCCTGCACTTTGAAAAACGATTTTTTTGCTGAATTTTTTGAAATTTTTTTTGCAAATTTGTGAGCGAAATTTTTTGTGCAAAAGTGCACAGTGTGGTGACTCTCAGCGATTAGAAAGTAACAGCGTGGTCATCTTCTAAATTTCAAATTTTGAATTTCATCGTTTCCATGAAATTCCTATTTCTAAAAGTAACCGGAAATAAAACAAAAACAAATTCAAAATTACATAGTTAGGAGATGACCACACGGTGAGTAAAAAAAATGTATTGTAAACTCACAACTCTCGATTTCAATTTTACAGATTTGCCTATCCATCGGAAAGAATTGGAGGTCCATGGGACATGACGCAGTCACAGTTAATCTGAAACAAAATTTAAATAAATTACTTAATTGACAATTAAGTCAATTAATTAATTGCTAATTGTATAAAATATTTAATTAGTAGACATTTCGAACGTTTTTTTTTCTTTAAAAACGACAGTGTGCTGAAAACTTAAAACTTTTTTTTGTACTTTTCACAGTTACTAAAAATTTCTATTCGACGTATCAACATATCAACCAAAATTCTCTCAAACTTTCTCTTTTTTTTTGATGAAATTTTTTTTGAAATTTTAATTTTTGAAATGATTCAAAAAATTTTATTTTATTTTAGTACATTCTATTGCTTACTCTTATTTATAGAGTTTGCCATATCGCTGCAATATCTTAAGCGTAGCATTGTAAATAATTGCAAATTAGGGCGCTAATTTTACGAGGTCTGCAAACCGGAAGTGAAAGTAATTTGCAGCAGTAAATTTAAGTTTTATTTATCAAAACTTTGCGGAAATGAGCCCTGTGCATGCTAAATCCTTAACTACAAAAAAGGGCCCCCTAATTATAGGACCACCACTACTTTGGCCTACTCTAGTGAAAATATGCTAATTAGTGACCTTTGGCTACCTGCCTTTCACCCTCCTGCTCCACTTTTAGTAATTAGTGGAAAATGGCCTAATTAATTTAAGCCAAATTTAGGCCTTTCTATCACTTACCGTATGGACCGAAGGACGCTACCGTCCTGCTCAATGCGCAGAAACTCGTTGTTCGTCGTAGCTATATGGAAGTAACTCTTTTTCTCGTTGACGAAGAACGTGTCTGGAACCCACATTGTTTGAATAAACTCCGATCCAACCTAAATATGGGAACAAGAATATACAGAGCATTTTTTATGTAGCGTACAAAAAAAGAGAAAGTCCGGAAAAGTAATTACAGTTCAAAATGCAATCATGTGATTTTAAATCCAAAGGGTGTCACGCTTGGGCAACTTCCTTACATGTACCCCTCGGCATTTTTTTTTAGTTAAACGCACAGTGGCTTCGCTAAACATAAAAAGCGTCAAAGGTAAAAACGAAAAAAAAAAAACGCACTGTATGTCCATCATAATTTTTTGTGGTTCGTTAGGAAGTTATTTAGGTTATTTTCTCTTTATTGTCCTTTACACTAATAATCCATTTTACTGTTCATCATCATTCTGTTCTACTCCCAATTTCATTTATTTTCTCATTTTGACCTTTATAACACGCAAAGAGGCCATTAGGACAGGTCTAGAGGGAGTTTAAAAAACCTGGAGAAAGGGAGTGCTAAATTATGAATTTAGGTCTTGTTCTAATATTTTAGAACTTGTTCTAATATTTTAGAACTTGTTCTAATATTTTAGAACAGAAGACTAGCCCAACTGGGACCTAGAAAATAAAATTTTACAAAAAACAGCTCACGCCGTGCACTGCACCACTGTGCTCAAAGGCCCCGAACCTTCGAAAAAGGTCTTAACATGTTTTTAGGTCAAGGGTAAAGGATGGCCTGTTTGTACATGAAATTAAAACGTCACGTCAATGTTGTGAATTTGACAAATGTGCGGGTGGCTGTTGTCGTAATGGAATTTGACAATATTTTTGTTACTAAAAAAGGTCTAAAAAAATTCCCAGTGAAAGTCAAGGACAGGGAGTAGTTGCAAAGAATTGACACGACATTTGTCAATTTTGAGGCACGCGGAATTTTTTTTCAATAACAAACACCGTTGGAGAAAGTCGGGTTTTTTAGGTTATAAAAAACTTTTCAAGGACAGTTTCAAACTAACAGGAATCTCTTGGGCTACGCCTTTAGGTTAACCTTTAGCAGTAGCACATAGGATAAAAAAAACTAAAAAAAAGGTTAAAATGGGGCCAAAAGTTATACTATCAACTAAAATCACCATTATTTCAAAATCCGAAAATTCCGAGGATTAGACAGACCATATACGGACGGACATCCAAAAAAGAAGCTGATCGCAGAAAAAAGTCAATCAAGACACTGTGCCTCTTTTGCTTTTGTCACTTCCACTCTTAAGTTAATTGAGTTGAGCTAATCATTTGACTGAGTTTAATTAGTCAGTTAAGTTGTAATTAATTAAGTAAGTTTTAAGTTGATTAAGGTTTCAGATTTGCTGGTTACGTGAACTTACGGAGAGTTGTGTGATTCCGGGCGTTTTAAATTTCAGTCTCGGATCTTTCCATGTTTGGCGAAAGTAGAAGTCCACGGTAAAGTCCTTGAAGATGAAAGTAAAAGGGAAGAAAAAAAGAGAAAGTTTTTGATTTATTAGTTTTTTGTAAAGATCAGAAGCATGAGAACCGCAATGAGAGGGGGATGAAAGAGAGAGAGAGAGAAAGAAGAAGAAATTAGGGAAGGAAAAAGGAGAGAAGATGCTTGATTTCCTGTTTCTACTTGAAGAGGTATCTGCTGAGTGAGGAAAGAAGATAGTTTTGAAGGAGATAGTAGTAGATAGTTGTAAGAGAAAAAGGATAGTTTGGCTAATAAGAAGGATCTATTGACAGATAGCGAAGGAATTGTTTGTAGACAGAAGAGAGACAGTGAAAGTCCAAGAGAAAGAGAGGAAGCGAGAGAAGTGAAGTGAAAGCAGATCTGCGGAAAGACAGTGACAGAGAAAAATACAGAGCCTTTCAAAAACAACTGCTTCACAATGGCAAGAAATCACCCAAAATTGAAAAGCGTAACAAATAAAAAGACGTAGTACATTTTTCAACACGTAACATGAACCCCCACATTCCTACTATTTTTTAAATAATATTTTTTTTTAATTTTCAACAACGTCCAAATTTAATCATTTCCAAAGTGGTTTTTTTACTGTAATAACATGTTAATTTGAAAAAATTTTAACCTAAGAATTTGCTCAATTAAAAATTATAATTTGCTCTTGAATTAATTACAACTTTCATTATTTCTAATTAATCATATTTTAGTGTTGTTACGTGTGAATTGACCAAAAAAATATACAGTGAGAATTTAAAGTGTAATAGCCGTTAGTTTGGGTAATGAAAACCTAATGAAAGAAAATACTACAAAAATTCGGTGAAAGTTCCGAATGCATAAGTGAAAAGCAATTAGATTTGAAATTAAGCAGCAGTCAGCCCTATTGACACGAACGGTAAAGCAATCGCAGTGCCAAAAAATGTACCGTGCGTTTTTTAAGCAGCTAAAATATCTTGCGTTACCCTATTAGGTATAGTAAAACTAAAATTCAAATTTCAGCGCCTCTCTGCTGAAGGCGCCTATACTTTTCCTCTCAATTAATGAGGAATTTTTTTTGCTACTTTTAATTGTTAATTAAATTAAAATTGCTTTTATTTTTATTTGTTGCTCATTAGCTACAGCCACGACTTGAGGATGTAACTGTGATTGTAAGTTAATTGCAGTTAATTTTGAGCTGTTAGGTTAAACTTTAGGCCGAACAAAGGTGCTAAAGCCTAAACTTACTAATTAACTAACAATTAGCTAACCGGTAGTGCTATAGCAGTTGGGTTAAGTGAAACTTCAATGGGATATGCTTAACCGGAGTTTAACCCCGTTGCACCGCGGGCGGTTGACCGAGGAGGGTCAATTTTGAGGTTAAAATTGTGTGTGCGTGAAAAGACAGATTAAAGAAGAAGAATGTTTTATTATTAGTAAAAGTTTTAACTAAATAAATTTTTGTTTTAAAAATGTTTCCTCGAAATGATAGCAAGAGGAAGAAGTTTAGCTCCGTAAAATAGAGCTTCCGGAGGGTTTTTCTAAAAAATTTAAAAAACGTTTTTTTTTAAAAAGAAACACAAAAGTTTGTGTAAGTACCATTTCAACTTCTGAGACGGAGCTGATGGACAGAACATACATGGTCACGCCCACAATCACAGGATCATCTGACCAGAACGTTTTCTCTTCAATTAGTTAATTTAATTATTAATTATTAAAAAAAAAATTAGTAGAAATGGCGCGCGGTTACGTCGACAGTTGTCACCTATGCAAGTACCGTAACGTTTTACCTGTAACGCTGAATCGCTGAATTTTTACTACACACTATGACTTCAAATTACAAGAAAAGCTGAGCTGAAAAGTACGTTCAAAATCGCTGATAGAGTTCTACTTTCTAAAGTCATGCTGAGAGCGTCTTTTTTTGAAAAGAGAGTATTGGAGTCATTGTCAACAAGGAAAAGAGAAGGTAAGAGAAAGTAGAGAGAGGGTAATCAAAAGAGAAAGTTAATTAAGTTAATTAAGTTAATTAGGTTAATTAAGGTGTAGTGTGTTAGTGGTACCATTTCGACTTCGGAGAGTGAGGAAATGCTGAGGACGTACATCGTAACTCCCACCACCACCGGCTCACCTTTATCATGCACCGTCGTTGTTAAATCAATTAAGGCTCAGGTACATCTAACTTAATTAAGACCCTAATTACCCTTAAGGGTCCCCTTTTGTAACCCTTGACCCTTAACCTAAACTCAAATACGTTACCAAGATGTAACGGTTTCTTTAAAAAAAAAAGTACCGAATTTGACTCGCCATGACATTTGCTCGCCTGGGGATACTCTAGGATACCCTAAGTACCCTATACGGTGTAACAAAAGTAAGTATCCTACCAGGGGTAAAATGGGTCCAAAAAATAGATAGAATAGTGAATACCCAATCTACCCAATATATGTTAGTACCACGTATGGGGTACCTTAGGTATCCTATTCGGGGTACACTGGGTAATCTATTTGGGTTAGACTTTCTAAGCTTCTCTTACCCTATTGGGGGTACACTGTTTAACCTGTTTGTGGTAGACTATGTAACCTTCTCGGGGTATATTAATTGACCTATTTGGAGCGCTAAAGATACAATCTTTAGGTGGCATCTATTAATTTACTCTGTATGGGGTACCCTACGTACCCTTTCGGAACATAGATAGCTTATCTTGGGAGCCCTGTGTTACTTTCACGAGATGTATCAATGTATGATACTCTACATGGGAGACTAAGTACCCTCTACGGGGGACACTACATCACCTATACGGGGTACATTAAAAACGTTATGTTGGGGACACTAAGTACCCTCTACGGGGGACACTACATCACCTATNACTAAGTACCCTCTACGGGGGACACTACATCACCTATACGGGGTACATTAAAAACGTTATGTTGGGGACACTAAGTACCCTCTACGGGGGACACTACATCACCGATACGGGGTACACAACGTAACCGATATGGGCACCATTATGCGATATCCTAATTTGGTACCTATGTACCCGATTTGGGTACTAGGTAATGTATATTATGTAAGAATGATCCTGATTTCAGAAACTTTGGAGTACTTTATGATGAGAGAGTGCTGTACCCTGTAGGGGGTACCCTTAAATGGAGTGACTGCGATAGGGTATCTCTCAATTTGGCTTCCTACTTGTAGCCCTTTTGAAGTTGTCGTGTGAAGAGAGCTCTTACTTTTGGTAATCAATTGGCGGAAGGAGACAGGAAGGGTACTTGCGTGACTACGAACAGAATGATTTCGATACTCGGCCTGTCATGACGTGTCAAATTGATAGAAACACTTCCCATTCACATTTACCACCTTATCCTCCATTTTTTAAAACAAGGTTTTTTTAAAAAATGTATAAAAACGATACTTTGAAATTATCATTTACCATTATCAATTTATCTCATTACACATTTTAATTTTACACATGTTTGCAAAATTGAGAACACGTCTATCTGCTTCAGAAGGTAAAATAATGCAAATGATTTTTACTATCTGTTAATGTAAAATATCTCAACATATGTTTAAAACATGGCGTAAACATTCCCTATAGCAAATTCCAACACATATGTACAATACAGTCTGAATCCAACGTGAACTTAGCTTTCGCCTTTGAAATAAAACACCTCATTTAAAATAATATTTACGTCGGTTTTCAAGCGCTTCGCGTTACTTTTTTTTTCAAATTTTGCGTCTTTTAATTGTTATTTTTCCTACCCAATAATCATTAGAAAAAACTTGTTTTAAATTTTTAGAACAGAATTTAGAACAAATGAAGTCCCCGACCATACCTCCATAGTTGGGCCGAACGCGTTTATCATAATCTTTACGGATTGTGTTAAGAATGGCGGATACTTCGTCGCCCAGCCCGCGGCTCCGAAGGGCAGTATCAGGCCTCGATCCCAACCTAAATCAAAACATTTTTAACATATGTTAGAACATGCCATTCACATGTTCGTAAAAACATTACGTAAACATAAATAATTTTTAAACAGTATGTAAAAAAAAGTATTTTTGCTAACATGATCGTACATATGCGTTTTAAAAACACATGTTAACATCAATAAGTTAATAAAACAAAAAAGCTTTCTCCAGCCTTTCTCCTAACTTATGCTTTCACTACATAAATCAGGCTTTTCAAGACGCTCTTTCCCTTTTTCGAAATGACTTTTGTTTTAAAACCAAAAGTTTTCTTGAAAATTCTAAAAATAAGCTCAATTTCAAGGGAATTGGCCTCCTTGAGTAAAACTAAACTTTGAGGTTTGTCTTGTATTCAAAAATAAAGTTTAGCATGGAGGAGAAGCAGATAAATGTTTCCTTCTGTAGGAGAATATTGACATTTTCAAAAAAAAAGTAAAAAAAAAAAACGACTTTCACCAGGAGAAAGTTCCCTCGTGGAGAAAGTGGGAGTGAATTGGGCTTCTTCCAGGAGAAAGTAATATGAATCGAGGCAAAAAAACTTTCTCTTTTCTCTTTTGCCGCAATGGAGCAACTTTTCCTAATTTTACTTTTGTTCTCAAGAGGTGCTAGGAAATCCCAATTAGTTTCCACTGTAGCCTAATAATCCCAAAAATAGGACCACTGACGTAAGAAGAGAAAGTGGCTCTTCAAGTTTACAAATTTTAACGTTACGACTTTCACCGAGAGATTTTTAAGAAAAGGGATTTAGAACGGAGAAAGTCCAAGAAATGGCAAATTGTGTTTGGAGAAAGTTTTGCTTTCACTTTTGAGCGAGCCTTATTTTTAAGTTTTTGAGTTTCAGGGCACTTTCTTTTGACTTCCGGTTTTTTGCGTAACTCAATGTTACCCTTTGTAGGTACATTTTTCAGGGTACTTGGGTATCAGGGTACTTGAGTACCCTGCTGGGAGGGGTGAGATTAGAGGAAAGGTCAAGAGGTGACGTAGGCCTTAGCCACCGCTGTTTGCTCAAGATTGCCTCCCCCTGCGTGAACCGTGGGTTTTTTTTTTTTAGTAGGAGAAAGTCGAAAATCAATATTGACTAATGCAATCCACACTTCGATCACATTTCCGCTTTCATTAGGTCGACAAAATTATTTCTTGGTTTCCTCCTGATCTCTAGCGTACTCAATTGCCTCCTGAAAGAGAAAGTTTTTCGGTGGAATTGAATTTGGGTCTTGGGAGTAAATCCTTGGGTGTACAGAGCCTTTCAGAAAGGCCTAACTAAAAGGGAGGAAAAGAGAGGAGCAAAAGACGTCCTACGAAGTTTCGCTTGTTTTCACTTTTTTGAGCGAATTCTTCTCAATGCTTTCTTTTTAAACGCTCTGTACAATGTCGTTTACAACAACAGTGGGCACGGGTAGCCACTTTCTCATTTTCTAATTTTTGATCTTGACAGAGCTAGTTTTAAGCACGTTTTTGATCGTCTGATTAAAAGTAATCTTATTTACTGCAAATTGCTAATTAAACTTTCAATTTGAGGATTTTTGTTCTGTTTGCGAAAGTTCTTTTCCATTGAAACAGTTTCCGCTGCTTAAGAAGCGCTTTGTATATTTTTGGTTTGTGTCCTCCAGGACCCTATAACCTTATTTTTCGTGTACTAAGCACTTTCTCTTGGCGAAGACTCCTTTTTTCAAGCTGACAAACAACTCTTTTCGGTTTTCAGTAATTTTTTGAAACGCTTTGTACATTTCTGGCACTTGCTCTCCCCGGAGCCTATAACCCATTTTTCGTGTCCTAAACACTTTCTCTTGGCTGAGGATTCTCTCCTTCCGCTTGAGTGGGACTTCCTCTTCTTTTTTTTTGCGTTGGAAAGGAATGTTCCCATTTCACTTGATAACAACTTTCATCCTCCTTTTGAAAGGCTCTGTACATTCCTGATTTGTGATGTTTGTAAAGCCCTATAACCTATTTTTCGTCCCGCTACGGACTTTCTCTGCCTGATGACTCTCTCTGCTTGAATTGTGCTTTCTCTTTCTTCTTGAGCCGAGGACTGTCTTTGAGCCCTGACGCAATAAGCTAGGATAATTTGTCTTTCTGTTTCCACTCTCTCTTTATGAAAGGCTCTGTACATCCCTGGTTTGTGATCCTGAAAGGAGCCTGGTGAAAGTGGGGCGGTGGTGAAAGTGTTTGTGAGTGGCTCCCACCTACAACTTTCTCTGTGCGCACTCCTTGTTCCCTATTGATTTTCTCCAAAAAAGCCCTGCTTTCTCCATCTGCCCTTACTTCACACTCTGCGAATCTCTACCACGTCAGCCTCCCTTCAAAAGTAGCTCACTATAAAAGGAGCCTTAGAAAAGGCCCTAAAACTTACTATAAAGTTAGGTTACTCGCTAGGCCCTAAAGTAGCCTACTAGCTAAGGTCTAAAAGTGGCCTAAAAATGATAGGTTTAGGCCTCCTATAGGCCGCCTAAACCTTCCCTTGGAACAGTCTTTGACCTTTACTTTCACTCGTGCTTTCACTGTTAGTGGACGTGGGAAAGGGTTCCATTGATGCCAATATTTCACTTATAACTCCATCTCCCAGGGCACACAACACGCCTCAACCACTTCTGTGATGAGTTCTCGAAATGATCTCCAGAGAAAGGCTACAGTCCAAAAATTCCTTTTCGAATATCCCGCCACTTTCACCGCCATTCAAAGGGCCTCCTAAAGGCTTCAAGGGATCAATAACCAAGAGGTGGCTCAAGGAGGGATTAAACTTAAGGGCTCAGGAGGCTACCTCACACTGACAGACAAAGGGATACTCTGAATTAATTAAACCCGCTTACTCAAATTTACCAATCATTAATTACTAATGAAAACACGAAAATGCATTATTATGCATCTTTTCTGCTTTCATCCTTTAAATTATAAGTACCTTTAATTTGCAGTACCTTTAAATTACAGTTTCTGTAAATTTTAATTGTAAATTTAAAGGTTACTAAAAAAGGTTCATTTGAAATTTTGTCGTCAAAAAAGGTTTTCCAGCTCAAAAAGAACTAAACGTGTCCAAAATACAGAGCGATTTTTATAGTATTAAGTAACAAAAGGAGAAAGTCAAAGAAGCTCAAAAAAACTGAACAAAAAAAACTTTACGAAAACTGAAAGTAAACATTTAAAAAATCTCTAGCAAGTAGTTGGTGTAATGTTACATAAGGCGAAATGCTTGACAAATTTTGCATTTTAATTCATAGCATTTTCCTAAAATAAAAAATAGTCTATTTTTCCAAACTCTCTCGATTTCTATTTTATAAAAAAAATAGGAATTTTATGAAAATAGAAAAGAAAATAATGGACTTTTCCTAATTTTTTTGTCGATGAAATCCCGATCGCTGAAATGCTTTCTTTTTAAGGATTTAGAAAATTTAGAAAACGGTAAGTTTTATTTTGAAACTTTTTTTTTTAGATTAACAAATTTATGGCAGTGAAAGTTTGTGATGATTTTAATAGTATTTACATTTTTACATTTTGATGTTTTATTTTGGGTACGAGATGGGATGTGTTGATAAGTAATTTTTTGATTTATTTAAAAAAAAATTGGTTTCAAAAATTGTTTAATTTTTTTTTAATGTTGACGAGTAAATTTTATTGTAAATTTAAATGATGTAACGCACAGGCACAAGCCTTATTGGTTGAATATATTTTCTACGATTTTTTATATTAAGATTAATTACGCGGAAGTGAATTGAATGCTTGAAGCCTGTTTGGCCAGATTAGTTTTAAAAAGTAGTGGCGCGTGGAGGGCGTGGGCGAAGTGTGATGAAAAGCATTTGAGGCATTCTTGAGCCCTTAAAGACTCTTCCTCCCTATGCCCTTTAAAGGGCCCTTTTGCACAAGGGCCCTTAAGTATCGAAATATCTGCAAAATTATGATCCAAAGTAATTAATACTCAACACCTTCTAACCCCCTTACAATCCAAAGTGAGAGAGTGTGGTAAAGGGAATATTTGAATAGGCCCTTTTGTTCTCCCTGTCAGAGCGGCGCAGTACTCAAATGTGAAATATTTCACTTTTCGAAAAGCCCTAGCTTAAAATCAGCTCTAAAATTTTACAAACCCTTCCAAATTACTATTAAAAATTAATTTTTAAAACAAGTTTTATAGAAGTCACAGATATTGAGACAACAACAAAAGCAACAGATTTAAATCTAGGAAATTAAACTTTTCTAAATTTTGTGATAAGTTACCCGCCATGCAATTTTCTTAACGAAAATAACAAGGTAAAACAAGCCAAATTCAGTTCAAGTTTCTTCGACTGTCTTTTCTTCGTGTATTTTTCACAAGCCAAACAAGCCATGCTGGCACGGAGATATGAACGATAAATCGTCCTTTATCTTAGCCTTGTTAAACATCGTGTTTATAATAAACATATCGCGTTAAACAAGGTAAACATCATGTTTAAATGTAACATATGCTAGTTTAGGCAGTTTTATAAAGAAAAAAAAAGTCGTTGCTTTCTGTTTTTTGTTTGTGAAAAACGATCACAACGCAATTCATAAAATAATAAATAATGTAATAAAAAATATACATATGACAAATACGGCATTTATATATAGTAAGGGTTTTCTACCCACTTGACCTCCTTTCTGCAACTGAAAACTTTAAACGGCACTCAATTTGTACATTGATTAGTAAATTATCTCAAAAAGCCTAGATTCTCATAACCATTATTTCAAATGCGCTGATTTTCAATCAGTTGAGTGATGCTTTTAGAAAAGAGAAAAAACCAATTTAGAACAGCGCTGCTTCACTAATAAAAGTGGGAACGTGCAAAATGCCTTCGTTGAATCGACGGGAGAAAAGAAAATGTGGCCTGTAATTCAGCCCTGCTGTCGTGTTTTTTGATGTTGGCATTTTCCCTACACCCAAAAATTACTTTCTCCCACTTTCTCCTGTCGTGCTTCCCACTGCCCTCCACTCGCCCTCTCCCATGTCATTACTCTCTCACATCAATAATAGGGGAACTAAACAAATTCAGAAATGGTGTTTTTAGTAGAGGTCAGAGGTCACGGAGAAAGATAAATGACTTTCACCGAAACCTTTGTCATTTCTTGTGCCAACTTGAGTTTTGACAGGCGAGAGAGGGAAAGTGATGGCTATCAATTACTTTCTCCACCCACATTTCTCTCCTGTCAAACACTCCTACAGTGCCTCTACCCCAAAATAACTAATCCAACTTTCACTTATTTACACTTTCACTTTATTTCAGATCAAATTTTGAAAAAAACAAATTTTTATAATTTTCAAATTCCTATTTAACTAAACCTTTCTCCAATTACCCACTTTACACTTTTCACGAAAAAAAAAACTCAAACAAGAGATGAGGAGGGAGAAGAGATTGTTCTCTGCCTAAATTTAGGCTAATTTTATTTTAGTGAAAGTTTAAAAAAAAATTTTTTTTGAAAAGAAAGTTTTTTTTTTGGTAGTAATTTGTTGATAATTTTCTCTTTTCTTTCAGTTAGGTGAAAGTGAGAAATTGAGAAAAAGTGAGTTGGGAAAGTTTTTAAAAAAAAAGCACGACATGTAAAAGAGAACTTTTTTTTTCTTTTACAATTCGGTGAGTGAAAGTATCGAATTTGTTTGATTTCTGCTTTCACCTCAGAGTGGTAAAGTAGAGTATCCATTCCTAATTCAATTAGTCACTTCAAAAGGAAAGTGATGGATATTTAATGCCTTTTCCCTCAATTCAAGAGTCACGTGATTCAGGGGGGTAGGTAGAGGTTGGAGAAAGTTGGTGAATAAGTTAGTTATTGAGGCTTTCTCATATGTCATGTTACGGAGGCTCAAAGTACTGCCTTTGTTTACTTTCATTCCTACTCAATTGGATTTGCAGGAAAAGAGAAAGCAAGTGAAAGTAAGGTGAAAGGAACTTTGTGTAAAGTTAATTATTCCTTTGGCGTAGGGCCTCTAGGGACCGTTCTGAGCCCTTGAGTACCCCCTCCCTTCGTTAATTGCGTCAGGAGCTGACTGATGCTTTCACCCAATACTCACAACTTTCACGTAACCAAAAATTAGGAAAAGTGAAAGCAAATTTCTTGGATAAATTATCGCGTTGCCTTAACTTCAATATTCCAGGCCAGGCAAACCTAACAAGCCCGTTCTAGCACATGTATTAAAAATTACGGTTCATTAAAAAGTGTTGCTGTAAAATAATTTCGCAAGTTTTTTTTTCAAAAAACCGTGCGTGCGTGAATTGCCTTGAGATTCAATATCTTGAAATATCAAACTAACGTTGATAAAATGTGGTTTTGTCCTTGAACAGGCTTTTTAGGCCTAAAAGTTGGGTTTGCCTCCGTATTTATGTAATTTTGGATTGATTTTGACTGTAATTTATTTTGTGGTTAAGGGACGGGTGACATGGGAAGAGGTGAAGTGTGTCCTGTTTACTACTAATCTATCTCGAGGCACGAGTTATGTAGAGCAAATTTTGAATTTTGGTGCCTTGGCAAAGGGCCCTGATTTTGCGGAGAAAGCAGAGAAAGTGCGCACTTGCGTCATCACCACCGTCTCGAATTTCAGGGAGCCCTTTATGTGGCAAATATGAAAGTGATCAGCCTGTCGCCCTAAGACTTTCTCTTTTGCTTTCTCCTTCCTACAAAGCAAAAGGTTTCAATCTAATCACAAACGACCGCAGTCAAACACTCAACAAACAAAACACTAATTCAAACTTTCCCTCGACGCGTATCTCAGCCTATATTTCAACTTCCCAAATTAAACCACATGCAATTAGGCTCTTGTAACACGGTAATACATTTGGAAAGTGTAAATATTTATCATAGTTCTACTGTAGCAGAGAGAGCGAATTGTTTAGCAGTTGATGCTAATGCTTTCAATAATTTTGAACTTAAATTGTTGTTAATGTTGTGTTAAGATTCCACTCAAAAAAATAAAACTTTCAAATCATAAAGACAATTCATTTCTACACAGTTTAATGTACACTTCACCCTTCATTATGTCTTTTTGAAATCCTTTCTCCTTGTTTTTAAATTTTTTTAAATTTTTACTCGGAGGACTCAAAATTTCGAAGGGTTTATTTGAGTGAAAAAATGAAAAAAAAAATTCAAAATTTTTTTGCAGAATTTTTTTTTCAATTGAGTCAGATAATTCAAAATAATTTACTGTCCAATCGCATGACGAAAATTATAAGCTAAAGACATAAAAATTGTCAAATGAAGAGTAACTCAAAACTAGAAGGATTTGAATTAGAGGTTATTAAATAAAGGGCATTGAAATGTAAAGGAAAAAGTTGTTTAAGGAGCTTTTTTTGAATGCTCATGGATTTTTTTTTTAATTTAAAAAAGCTGTTTTTCCTTTGAACCATTTTTTAAAAATAAAATTCCGAACGCCTTTCTTCTGATTGAATGAGGAGCTTTTCCGTTGAATCCAGGTAGAATAATTTACAAGATGAATTACATTGTAAAAGGACTGAAACTCATGGGAATTTCTAAATCTGCCTTTCACTACAACGCCGATTTTTTGCCAATAATGTAAAAGATCTACTTAAAATGAGGAATGAAGAAAAAATGAATCTGTAAAGGATTCCGCTGCAGTTTTACCTCAAGCGGTACGTTCAAATAGTGATTTAAAAACTCTTTTTTTTGAAAAGTTGAAAAATTTATTAAAAGAATAAAAGTTTAGACATTTTATAATTTTAGAAATTTTTTGAAATTTTTTAACTTTAGAAATTATATTTGAAGTTTTAGAGAACAAAAATTTTAGAAAACGATATTCCGAAAGCAAAGTTTAAATTCTGCAAATTCCAAATTTTCATGAAATTTGAAATTATTTGAATGAAATTATTTAAAAAAGTAGAGTTTTTTGTTCTGCAATTTTTACTTTCTCCTAATGAAGAAGTGATTCGAGTTATAAATTATCTTTTTTAAGTAACCTAATTCTAAAAAAATTTCTAAGTTGTCTAGAGAAAGCTTCAGGCAACTTTCTCCTAGACTTTTTCTAAATTTTCAATGTAGCGTTTCCATTGTTTTAAAAATTTAGAAATCAAAACCAGCTTTTTAAAAAAAAGGTTTTCTATTGGAAGGGGAACAGGAGATGTCAATTGAGGCTGGAAGATCTGCGCATTTTGTTTTCTTTTTCTAAAAAAAATTGAGACTTTTTTCAAACAGCTTTTTTCAAACAAAGCTTCAATAATATTTTGAGAAGATTCAAGATTAGAAAATCAAGTGTAGAGGAGAGAAAGGGCACTTGAGCCTCAAGTGGATCCACTTTTCAATCACTTCAAAATGAAAATTATTCCGCACAACTTTCACTAGGCTTAGAAATCGCAAGTATAATTTTCAGCAACGCACACCAAAGCCCCTTCGTAGAGCCCTTGAGCCCTTCGAGAAGCCCTTGAGAGTCCCATAAGCGTTTTTAAATATTTGTAAACAGCTTTCTCCCAAATTTAATTTGTAGTCGCACTCCCTGGGAAAATGCGTAAGGGAGGAGGAGGACTTGGCAAAGGTCCCTTGAAGGGCCCCTACTGCGCACTGGAGGCTCCCCTTCTGAATCCCGGAACGTTACTTTCTCTCCTATTGATTTTCCCTTCCAACACACACGCTACTCCTCTCTTTCTCTCTCCTCTCAGCCGCTTTCAAATCTAAAGAAAACTGCCCCCAAAAAATTTTATTACAACTTTCTCCTCTCCTTCTATTCAAAAAAAAAAAGAAAAAGCCTTAAAAAAGACCTTTCCTTTTTTTTAAGGATTTTTCAAAAAAAACAGCTTTCACACATTTATTATTATCCAGGATTCCAGGAGTCTTCTCCAGCAAAAAATTCCAGGAGAGAGAAAGACGTCGACCTGACCTCTGTCCTCCTCCATTCTCTTTACTCATGTGTGGTGAAAGCAACTTTCACTTGGCGTCCGCACCAAAACCACAGAAACCCAAAGCCTTTACTTTATCCTCTCGTTTTTGATGTACAGAGCGATTCTTAAGTAGCTCAAAAGAGAAAGTTCGAGAACACGGAAATCCTTCTAGGAAAATGATATAAAGGAAATTCATCCTATTACATTTTGGCCATCATCCGTGCCTGCATTTTTCGATTTTAAATTTTCAGATCTCAAGGGATTCTGGAGCCTGCATTTTGCTTTCTAAACTTTCTCTTTTCTGCGGAGCTTAAAAAACGCTCTGTATGAATGACTCCTAAAATCCCAGCTTCAGAAAACGTTTTTTTTTGTACTATTCAAATTTAATTTCAAACTCCATTTTCTCTGCCAAAACTTGACTCTTACTTTCACCAACGAATTTGATTTGGGATTCTGAGAAAACTTTGTTTGTTTTTTTTCACTTTCTCTTTTCACTCGATTTCTTACTCGAATTTCACTCTTTCTCCAAAATGAGCTGTTACGAAGACGTAGATTTTGAAATTTGAGTTTAGGCAAAAATTTGAAATTTGAGTTTACGTAAAATTTGAAATTTGAGTTTAGGTAAAATTTTAATGATAATGTTAAATTTTTCGTGAAGTTGGCCTGTGTTACACTGTCACCACGAGTCACCACTGTCACTTCCCACATAATGAAGAGTGCGCCTCTAATTACTTTAGATTGTCATCTGCGCCCAAGGAATTCTCGGCGATTTAATGGAACTTGAATCGAAAAATCAATGGAGATCCCACCCCTTTGAAAATGGAAAATAAGGGCTGATTGAAGAGTGGTCATTAAGTACCCCTTAAGTATCCAATTTTAGACTCAAATTATCGAGAAGCCCTTGAGAGTCCCATAAGCGTTTTTAAATATTTGTAAACAGCTTTCTCCCAAATTTAATTTGTAGTCGCACTCCCTGGGAAAATGCGTAAGGGAGGAG
>VYYI01001310.1:0-20480 GCA_021029175.1 Bilobella aurantiaca
AAATCTTGTTGACTTTTGTTGGGAAAATTGATAACCGTTTGTTTAGAATTTTTTCTAGTAGAAATACTAGATGAACTTTTGCTACTTGTAGCAGCCTTTTTTGATGACAACTTTTTTGAAGATGACATCTTCTTATTGTTCTAAGAACACTCCTAGAGATCCTCCTTGCTCAAAGTCTCAAACCAAACTATTATTAGATTTTTGCTCGGCATCCGCTATACTCATTAAGTATTTCCATTTTTTTGTTACCTTGTGAGAATTTACAACGAGCGACAAACCGAGCAAAACGGCATTATTTGGCATTATTTTCCTCATAAGGAGTTGTGAGCGGAAACTGTTTCCTTCTAAACTTAATCCATCACGCAAAACTTCCAATTTACAATTAACGTTCAGTACTATTGCCTTTAGACAATCATCAAAAAAAATTAAGGCTTGAGCCTAAATTAGTCAAAGTTTCATTAACAATTAACTAAAAATGATGCAGAAATGAGAACTTGTCTTTTTAGAGCAGGATGCTGACAAATTCCATTTATGGCCATCGTAAAAAACATTTCAATTTCGTAAATGATTGAAAGAACATTGTAAAACTTTTCCAAAAAAAATATGACAACTGCGTTTAATATATTATAATAATGAAATAATCTCACGAGTCAGATGGATCATATTTTTCAAGTATTCGTTTTGTTCTGCTTCTTAGTTTTGGCACGCTTGGCTATTATCCATGTTTTAACATTGGAGAAGTAAAAGAGCACTACACAGCGTTCTTCTGTTTTCTTGCCTAATTTTTCAAGATGTTAAAATTTACACAAGAACGATCATGAGGACGCGCGTTGAAATAGCTAAATTCGTTAGCTTAATGTTTTTCTACCAATATAACCCCTATCCATCACTAAAATTCTGGAAAGAAAAGTTTTCTGAAATCTAGCTCTTATGAAGCTGGTTCAACAAATTATGACTATAATTTACTAGGCAAACTATTCTTTTCTAGGACACGAGGATTTTATACTAAAACTTTAGATGCTCAGGCCTAAGACGGGGTTGTTTGTTAGTCTTAAGTATACTAACATGATAATACCAAAAGCACAACTCTCCTCTGTTTGTTTGTTATTTCAGAAAAATAAAATTTAAGAAAATAGTATAATTAATTCCAAGCACATTAATTGGAGCTAATTTTGGTTTTTTTTAATACAATCATAGAATTGAAGTTAAAAATGCAGGCACAAATTGCATACATTTTGCCAACCTTACCAACAAATCAAATCTGATGCTGATTAAATCCCAAAATTGGTTCTGAACATGAACACCTCAAACTATAGCTTTGGCTTTAGCTGGTATAGAATTGTAAATTGGACATTTACTGCGTAGAAAATACTCAATCTACAAACCAAGTTGTACATAAAGAACAAATATAATAAGGTTTTACTAAGTTTTTATCCAGCCTAGGATCCACGAGTTTAAGTCAAATAAACATTGTAATTGAAAATTGTCACATTTTAGCACAAGTTGCTCTCAGGTTGATTTTCATCTATCAAAACTATTTGGATCTTCTAAACAAGTTTGAAAAAGTTATTCTAACAAATATGCACCAAAAAATAATAGTTGGGCAAACAATATTTAGAAATCGTTTTATTTATTGTTTCACTAAACAATTTGCATTAATTTTACAGAAAACGTCCGCACTCCACAATGTACAAAAGCCAAGAACCCATATGCTACCTATGTATTTTTGCTGCTTACCGACAAGCTTGCAGCAACTTCTTAGAAAACCGATGGATGGTTGTTGTTATACTGAATTCACGGTTGCTCATTCTTTTTAAAAAATCTATGAATACCTACAACAAAAAAGTCATTTGTTGAAACTTCATCCGTTTCATTATTGTTCGATTCAGAATTCAAATCAAAATAATAAATTCTAATAATAAATTTTTAATGATATAAATAAGCGTCAAAGATTACAGACATAATAATAAGGATAGTTACTGTAAAAAACTTTATCTTAACAATGTGATGATATTAAGGGTTATAGGGTAGTGTGCGTGATTAGGTTATGTGGTTAAAATTTTTAGGCCTTCTGGCTAACCTGTGATCAGTTCAAGTACTGTAGTATATGCCAGACAAAGCTAAATGCTCAACTTGAGACGAGGTATCAAACCCAAACTCAAAGTGCCTACCTGTATTGCAGTTGCAAACACAATTTCAAAAAAAAATCAATTTAATATAGTTCATTGTAAAAACATGTCTTAAAACTTATCGAAATTAAAGTTACAAATGTTTATAAAATGCTTGATGTAATACGTTAGTCATAATTTATTTCATACAAAAATACATAGCTTCATTAGCTTTATTTTCAGGAAGCGCAGCCGCTTTCATTTACATATTCGCCGTCATATATAGCCGTTATTCGCTATATCCGCTTTACAAATCATCTAATTTGGTTCACAATTATTCTGAATTAAATGTTTTAAGTATAAAACTACTTAGGGGCAGGGCAAAGGATGAGACGTTAAGCTCGAAGATCCTTTGTTTACAAACAAAGGCTTACAAACATATATAACTGAAAAGGTTATGAACATTTTGTAAACCGTCAAGTTATTCGGGGGTATATTATAGTTAGCAAAACTAATTATGACTATTATAAAACTATTACTGATTAAGTGCTTGAGAAAGTATTGAGTCTAGTTAAATCATTTTGTTTATTTATATGTCTAGAAATTTTTGTTGCAATATGTATAACCAGTTTTGCTTTTATACAGAGTCGTTACCAAAGTCACGAAAATACTCTGTGGCGATTCCGTCGCCATAAACTTCTAACGCCACATTTCTCCAGCCCCACTCTCTACAGCGTGCATTGGGACATGCTGAAGGCTGAGCCTGGAAGAGGAGAACCTTGATTTCACTTGGCTCCTACGACTTCTTTCAGCAACTTCCTTCTGGAAGCTCTCTAGGACTATCCAGCCAAGTTATCTCTTCTTTTTTAACATTAAAGTAAGTCTAGTAAACCTATCCTAATTGTTCTACAACTACAATATCCTACTACTATACAAGCTGTACTACTATTTACACAACTAACTAACGGTGTGGTATCTAAACTACTTATCACTAATATTTACAATATAATGTACAAGAGGTAAAAACATACATTTGTTCATAAATTAAACATTTCATACCACAAATTATTCCCATTTTCCCTTGTCACTTCCGATTCCTTCTTAAAAAGGATCCATTTTCATTGGGCAAAATAGCCCGTGTTAACATATTAGCTCATTCATCATAACTTTTTTACTTTGCTACTTGTCACCTGGGGTTCAATGCAAACCGCACTATTCAGCTCTACTGCACCGAGTTGCCCAAGTTCGTTACAGAACGTGTAAAACATGCGCCTCCTCTTACACATGCAAATGTACTTCAAGTACTCATGTCTATGCCGAGCTGGCGCCTGGTTTGGCTTGGTCAACGGTTGTTTGCCTGGCTCCACATGCAATACAACTTGTCAAACGCGAGTGTAATGGAGGCTTAACTGAAACAGTAGGTCTGGGCTTCTGCAACGACGTTGCTGAAGATAGCAAAGTTAACAAAATTAACTACGAAGCTAGTTTAGATTGTGTAGGCGGCAGCAATTCCACATGCAATTTTGGAAAAGTCTTCTATTCGAATGTTAATTCTGGTTTTCAATTCTACGTAAAATCTGCTGCTTGGAAAATTACTCTCGGAGTGCGTTGCTCAGTAGAGGCGGCGCATGCTTCCTAAACCCAACCCTTTCAATGCACAGTGCCTTACTTGGTACCACTTACAATACTATTTCAAGCAAATGCGAGTGCCCTCCTTCATGAAAAACAAAATGTAATTGCCTTTGCGATACAAAGTATGACCTTGTTTGGAGGTATTGTAAAGCCTACGAAAATGTTGTATACGACGGAGTGAAACAATACAGCTGCCCTTGGGAATAACAGAAAGTTCCGACGACCAGACTATGTTTCTGTAGTGACGGAAATACCCCTTCTAGTAATTGCCTGTGTTAGGAAGTAACATATTGAATATGTTATTTGTTTGCAACTAAGCGGTCACAAGCTATGCAATAGCTTTGTCTTAAATTAGTTGTTCCTATATTACAGTGTAGTCCAGTTGCACCAGGAAGCGACAATTCCTCATCCGGATGCGACCCCCGTTTGGACGCAGAGTCGGCCGAGTCGCTTCCTGGAGCGGTTGTTTCCGAGCCCCATCAAGTATTTTGGTGAAGAAGAATTTAGTTTTTGGGTTAACGCGAGTAATGTGTATTCTAAATTTGAGTGATTATATTATGGACCCTGATCGCATTGCGTGCCAATTATGCATAGTTTACGCAAAAGCTAATTTAATCAATGTTGTTGAGCACTTGACGTCAGGTAAGAGAAAGAAATTAATAAGTATGAATAAAGTTTTAATTTATGGTATAATTGTAAAGAATATGAGTATATTATGCTTTAGACGTAGAGGCAGTCATCGAAGGCATTGAAAACAAGTACACAAAAGGGCTTTGCTGTGCAATTAGACAGTACGTCAGTAGTGATCTGTACAAATTTCTGAAGCAACACTTGATGAGCTGCGACAAACGATTAGTGAAGACACTTTCGTCCAGCTACACGGAGACATGAATGAAGTTTAGTAACGAGACAAGGCAGCTATTATAGTCAAATTTAAGTAAGTTTTGGTTGTAGGGTTTCACGGGTAATGAATACTCATAGTCAACTCTACTAGAAGATTTACGCTGAATCAAAGACAAATCTTATGCAATTGGGAAACAAAACAAAAATGTTGCCTACATCGTTAAGTCCGTGGCGTGCCTTGCCAAAACCAGCAATCAAAGATTTGTGTCAAGTCTAGCTCTAGCTATCATTTTTAAACTAAAACACTTCATAAAAACTAGTAATCTTATCTCTCTTACTAATGCTGGAAGAGGATACACTTTAGCACTAAACTTTACGGATCAAGTTGCAAATGACCCAGAACTTCAATTTCCACGGGAGGGTGACATGACAGTGACCATCGACAGTACTCAAATTCTCGGAAAAGACTTCAGGTTGAAGTACAAAAGTAAAATGCGGGTTTGCACCATAACTAGCGTATCGGTTTTCTATGAATTACGCAAAAGTTCTTTCCAAATTAAAATGAATCTTCCCACAACAATCAAGTTACCAATATAAAACGTTCTTTTTGCATCTAAATTTCTGCATCTTCACGCTAAATGTTAGACAAAATTAAATGAAATTCTTCGACACTTCAGAATCGCCTACATTGAACGAAGATTCAATTACATTTTCAACAATGCAATTTGCGATGAAGAGGGCAAGAGGCACGACAACATAACCACTGGCAAAATTGACAGTCAAAACGAAAGCTGGGGTACTCAATAGTAGAAGCTATTGAATCTCAATGTAAGTTTTTAAGTTTATTTTACCAGGACTGCGTGGTAGTGAATCCATACTCTTATGAAGAGGAAGAAGTGGTGATGGATCATGTTTGCAAAAAAACGCCGAAAAAAGTAACCCAAATCAGAAATGGGTCAAGGTGATTTGTGCCAGAATTCCGTTTCTGATAAACGTCAAAATTCAAAAGCAGAGACTTGTTTGCTTATTATGCAATCAGGGCTTCCTAAAAAAAAAATAAAGTGAAAATTAAACGACAAGTTCAATTCATTCGATTGAGAAAACTCTAGTTAATTTGCTAATGAATCGAGGGGTTTATATCTACTAATGGAAAGATAAATCCATCGAGAACAAGGGTATAGAAGCTAACAATTTCTTACTTAGCAAATTCTTAACCTAAATATCTCATCTTTAATACTTGGTATCAGATAAGTTGATGATTAATTTTAACACCATCCTTAATACAAAAAATCTAACACCAGAAAATATTATGAAAGAAAATTGTATGCGAGTTTTTCTGCAAACAATTAAAAGAAACAACAAATAGTATAAGCTTTTTCTATGCTCGTATGCTATGACGTGAACTTCTTCTATTTCGTCTACGTCCTTCTTGTGGATCAAGGAGCTCCTTGAGCTCCGTCTCTTCGTCTTTTTTGCGCCCCTTCTTGTGGTCCCTCCATTTTCCATATGGTTCCAATACTCCCTAAAAATGGGCTGATGATTCCAACAAAAATGACCCCGATGATGATTCAAAGCATGTGGTGGTTTTCATGGTCCTTGTTGGGAGGCTCAAAAATTGGGAAGGTCACATTCAAGTCATCCCAATTGACTATTGGAGATAAGTGCCACTCCAGTTTTTCGGTCATCAGTGGGTCAATTTTCTCCCGGTAAATCAAGTCCGTGGTGGTTCCCTGGTATGTCACATTGTTGAAGGTAAGCGTGGCCGTCAACGGTAAAGTAAATACCCGATTCGGGCATTTCACTGTACGAATTTCTTCCAGACTATATTCCAGTCCATTCCAGTATATGTAGATCTTATCATGGTAAGTCTTGATTTGAAAAAAATTTTCTTCGTCGTTTTCACTGCTCGGTCGACAGTTTTGGACGGAAAACCATTCATTTTCTTCCGCAGGGCTTTGGCTTTGGCACTTGTGGGATTTGGAAAGGAAGACTTTCCCCCGGGTCTCACTTCCCATGTCCATGGATGGACCAGATGCAGTCCTCCTGTGGTGTAACCAGTGCGATCTTCGGTCCATTATATTGTAGCTTATAGGTCTGATTTTTGTCCTTAATCATCAGAAAAAATGGATCGGCTTTAACAATTGTAAAATTCTCATTGACAACTGGAACGGTAAATTCCATTTATAGTATTTGTCCGTTTTCTTCCAAGTGGCACGATTTCGGTTCTCCGTACTCCACTGGAAAATTTCGGCAGCACGGTAAGGAAAAATTTATGAACTGGAAAAAGGTTTCATCCATCGTTTTCTTTCTCCAGGACCTTTTCGACTCCTGAATTACTCCCCTTCCTATTAGTATCCAATACACTATATAATAAATGAGGTATTGAGCCTCTACGCCATTTTCTTGTAGTTCGTTGACTTCCTGAATCAAAGGGTTAATTGTTCTCATTTTTTTTCATCCCCTCTTTCAGGATGAAAAGGCTTTGGCGGTCGATGGAGACTTTCTTTTCCAGATCGTCCAGGATTCTCTCCATGTTCGCCATTTTAGCAATTAGATTTGAAGTTTCATGCACCGCATATCCTCCAAGCCTTATTCCTGCACTTGGTATGGCGAAAAATAGTATGGCTCCGATATCTAATGGAAAGGCTGTCTTTTCGGGGAAGTGACTAATTTTTCTCTTTGGGCACATTTCTTCCAGTTCATATAGGAACAATTGACGGTACTGGGTCTCGCATCGGTTTTGGAGTTTGGCAATAGTGGCTTTCGGAAGACCATCGAGCGGTAGCAAATAGCAGGGTGAGACCAGTTCCATTTTCAAATTGACACTGTTATAGCCTACGACGGCTGGTTCTTCCGTCTGTCTCCAAATCACAGGGCTTCCTTAATAGGTATTTTTCATAAATTCCAAGCTTAAAGTCATCAATTATAATATTGCCATGAAAAGCCAGATAAGATTTTGCTGGAAGTGTATAGGAGAACTGAGCCTGCTCATAAGTGGCTTTCTCTTCAAGCTTTCTCTTTTCTCCAAAAGGGCCATCTAAAAGGGCTTCTCTCTAAAAGAAATTCTTGGTAGCGTTTTTGTTAGAGCATCGGCTACGAGTCGAGTAGTTGGCATGTACTTTGCTTCGACCTGTTTGGTGTCCACGAGCCGCCTAAGAAATCTCACCGAAATATGTTTTGTTCGGTCTTGGAATTCGGGATTTTCCGCTAATTTTACAGCACTTTGGCTGTCGGCTCGGATTAGAAATGTGCCGTTCCATTCTAATGCTCCTATATCGAACAATACATTTTTGATCCAGATTCCCTCCTTACTGGCTGAAGCCAAAATCACCGTGTAGAGGATTCCGGAAGTGGATCTCATGCTGGATTTGTCCCAAGCATAATTTTCATCAGAGTACTCAATTAATTCAAGTTTCCGCCATTTTTGGTAGCCTATCCCAAGAGTTTTTGTTTCACTTAGACACCGGAGCACTTGCTTGGCCGCTTTATATGCTTTTCCTCGTAGCATTAGAAATATTGCGAGAGCTTGTTTACTGCGAATGCGACATCGGGCCTTGTGCAGCGGCTAATGAAAAAAAGAGCGCCAATCAATTCTTGGTATTTGAACGAGGGATCGTGCCTGTTTGTGGACAGATCCGGTTCCAAATTCAGAGATGGGTATAAGGGGATTTCCGCACGTCTGTTGTCCAGAAGTCCAAACCTCTTGAGCAACTCGTCGATGTAATTTTCTTGATTGAGTTGGATGGGATCTTCTGTTCCGTTAATTTCAAGTCCCAGAAACTTTCTAATGTTTTTTGTGTAGTTGAGTTTAAGGGTTTCCTATAGCGTAGAAATATAAGACTCCAGAGCAGTCATTGAAGGACCAATTAATATTCCATCTTCCACGTAGAGTCAAACGAAACTGCTTTTTTTCATCGTGAATAAATAGACACGGCCGTATATCTCTTTCTTTAATTTGCACACAAAATCTCCAGCGATTTCGTATCCTTCCGGTTGGGTCATATAGAGCTCTTCTTCCAGTGATGAATTTAAGTACGTGGTACTAAAATCAAACTGGATTATTTTAAGATTTTTGGAAGCAGCAACCGCCAATAATGCCCGCACGGTCTCGTATCTGATTACTGGAGCGAAACAATCCTTAAAATCCACGCCAGGAATTTGAGCAAAGCCCTTGACGTCAAGTCTTGTCTTAAATTTGACTCCTCCTTCTGGCAATTTCTTCAGCTTGAAAACCCACATATTTTTGATGACTTTCTTGTCCTTTGGGCGTTGAACCAATTCCCAAGTATCCTCGGAAAGTTGACTGTTTATCTCCTGTTGCATGGCTTCGATCCAGTCCAATTTTTCCTTAGAATCCATGGCATCCTGGTAATTTTTCGGTTCAATGATTAGCCGATCATAAACAGATAAATTGTCTATTTTTTTTTGCAGGTTTGCTGCCATGTTTACTTGGTACTTCGGAGCTGTGACCTCTTTATTTGGACGGGAGGAGCGGCGGGGCTCTTTGGAGGTGCTATCTGGGACACTTTCGTTTTTCGGCTAAAGATCTTCCTCCTCCATTTCCTCAGCCCACGAAGAAAATTTGGAGGGGCTTGGAAATTTGCTCTTCTCTTCTTTTAAAAATGGAGCATTTTTAGGTGAGTCGCTGAGTTTGTCTTCAGATCCTTCAGCATTTATTATAAGGACATCGTTTTCCTCTTCGTCATCACAAATGCTTCTGATTTGAACCTCTTTTTTTTTAGATTTTTTCCGGAAAATTTTGACTTTGCCAAGCGGTTTAGAGCGTAGAGGGATTAGATCGTCAAAGAATTCCACGTGCCGAGATGTGAAATATTCGCTTTTCTTTGGATCCTAAAGCTTAAATTCCTTAGTTTCGGGAATGTGGCCTACTAGAATCCATTTTCGGGTCCTAGTGGTTCACTTTCCGTCCGGATTCAGAATTCTTGCGCTTGCAGCGCATCCAAAAATTTTGACAAGGCCCAATTTGGTTTGCGTTTTGTGAGCATAAAATACGGTGTCATTTTCGTAATTGTTGAGCTCAAAAGACGGTTCAGCGTATACACAGCCGTAGAAATTGCGTCCTGGGTACTTGTTGTCCTGGTTACTTGGTGTCACGATGTCATTTGTATTCATTTTGCAGTTTATCATTGGGGCCGAGGAACACGGCTTCACTGGAGATGGACTTTCACAAATAATCAAAATTTACGTGGCCGAGTCGCTCATGCCAACGGGACTCTCCAATTCCGTTCTCTTGAAGCGCTGTGCAGGAGTCGAAAGGTTTGAGCACCATTACTTGCATTCCGTCTTCCTGTAGTTTGGACTGAATGCTCTCCAGCCAGTCGGCATTGTAAAAAATGGTTTCATCTGAAGTGCTCTTTGCGGAATACCCATCCCTTAAAATTGCGCTGTCGGAAAACTGGTTTGCACCTCCAGGCAAAAACAAGGTATTTCGCAATTCGATTATTTCCAGTGATTTTTTATCAGAGCCGTAACTTTCACTATGCCTTGTCCTGGGCGTTTTTCGAAAACGTTCGAAGCAATTTGGAAAGTTGTGGTAGTTTCAAATTCCTCATAAGAAACAAACCAATCCCTCCTCCCGCATAGGTGGACATTTGTCACACTGTCACAGTACAAAATAAAATTGTCCGTTAGAGGGTAATTTCGTGCCCCGAGAGAAATTTTGAGGTCATGGCAAGTCCTTTTGACCATAAACGCCATATTCTCATCGCTTCCAGATTCGCTGGAGTTGCCTTTTGGTGGGGTCTTCTCTTAAGACTCTTTCTTGAGCTTTCGGCATTGGGTTTTTGTATGGTTTTTCTTGCCGCAGTATTCAAATTGAATAAGCGGATCAAGTCAATTATTTCACAATGGGGAGTGCCAACTGCACAGCAGTGGAAAAATAGTTGTCGGAAAGTGCATTACGTTGAAAGTGTAATTGTTAACTTGATTTCCACTTGATATTTTATTTCACTGCTGCAAATTAATTAGAGAAAATATTAATTTCCTGCGGAGCGAAATAGGAAACTCCGAAATTTGTAAATTCTGGAATTTGAAATTCTTATTCTAATTTGTTTAAACAAGTTTACATTACTTTGAGTCAAGAATAAGGCCAATACCCTGCTATTTGTTTCTTTATTTCTTGGTTTTAACTTCTAACTTGCGAACATGATCGCGGCAATATCATTGAAGTAACTTGTTTATGTCACTTGCATGAGCGTCCCGAAAGCCCATTTGTCCTTTTAACGACCTCATCATTTCCGCCGCACACAACACAGTTTCCAGTCCATCGCTATCGTTGATTTGATTAATCGTTTGATTGATTGAAAGCGTCTTTAGCTGGAGTAAAAGTTAGATTACGGCTAATTTGTTATTATGAAACAATAGGCCCGTCAATGAGTAAGACGGCGTTGCTTAACATAATGAGAAGCCAAATTAGTAACCTTCCTTCAAGGTTATCCAAGTATTTTAAAAAAATTTAAATAAGCTGCACAGATAACGCTGCCCTTGAGCAATTGCATATTGAAAATTCGGACGAGCTTTATGAAAAAGAAACGTTAGATTTATGAAAAAACTTAATGAAGCCTGTTTATTAGCTCTTAGCTAGACGCGTGGCTGTTTCGAGTCTCTTCTGGTTCCCTTTCTTCGTTTCTTTAAAATTGCAGAGTAAACGTGTTTAAACCAGTTGTGAATTGTGAAGCGTGAAATTTGTTAATTCTAATTAATTCTAATTCTAGTTAATCTAATTAATTTAACTTTCGTCCTTTTGAGTTAAAAAAAAAACAATAATTTATTTTACAAATTCTTGACTTAATTCTGTTGAACTTGATTCAGTAGTCTCTGACAGAAGGCTTGTGCTTTTGTTAAGCATGTCTTTCTGGATTTCCAAAGACTTGACAGCACCAGAAGCCATTTTGAACGCAGACTCTGGGCGATTCTGAGCACATTTTGATCTTCCAGCCGGTATAATTCCATCTGCGGTGACATAAACGAAACCTGGATCATCTTCAGCGTCGCTACCGTTGGACAGTTCTCTATTCCCCTAGTTTTTCAAATTAAGCTTATAAAACTGAAGTGAAACGTTTTTTTGAGAATTGAACCACCCAACCAACCTTCAGCGTGTATTTCATACTGCAATTTGTTCATAAATATGTATTATGTATTGCAAATGTACATAAAATTAGCATTCCAGCTTTTACATAAGGATTTTGTTTTGAAAATGCGTTGCCTTTATTACTAATAATAAAACTGTATTATAAATGTATTTAAAGGTCATCGAAATTTCAATTGCTAAAAAATACATGCAGTGTCAATACAAGTGAATTCACAATGATAAACAACACATCGAAACCATATGTTTTAGAAGAGGGAAAATGAGTGAGTTTTGTGATTGTGTTGAGTTAGAGCGGGAGTGCACAACATTCTCAACACTTAACTGTATGCACGTTTTCTATACAGAATTTGAACCACAATTCAAACACCACGTTTTCAATTTCAGTGTTTACGATTTGAACATGGCACGATTTACAGTAGTTAATTTTCTTTTGGAAAATAAGTTATCCGTGGCTCCGTCGTTTTGGGTTATTGATATAAACAACGACTTGAAGTGTTACTGGCCAGGAAAGAAGAAGAATGCACACTTATTAATAAAAAACGCTGAAAGTGTTCCAGATTCTAGTTGGAAATTATACCCGGTGGAGGTTTTCAAGTCTTTCGGTAAGAAATCTGATTGGTCATACTCATACAGAGATACATACTTTATAATCACAGGTTTGTTTTGTAATTTTTTTTAGATACTTATGAGGTTGCTACTAAGAAAGTAGACAAGTTGAGGTTAAAGAGACAATCTGATCTGGAGACAAGTGACAGAGAATACACGTTGAGTCTGGCCAATGCCATTCCCGAGACGTTTTATAGAGAAAACTCGGGAACGGTTGAAGTCATTGAACAAGTTGATCAAGGTAACCAAATCAACTAAGCAATTTGTAGTAATGGTCGTATTGCTCTCTGTTGATCACTTTAGAAATACCGAACGTTGGCACTGATGCCTTTTTTGTTGCAAAAGTTCGCTCACTGACTTCAGAGAAAGAATTCAGAGGTAAAAATTAGATTATGTAAATGTTAAGTAAATGCAAATATCTAATTGTGTGTAATTCACTGTAGAATTCCAAATATGTCGCTAGAGAAGGCTGAAGCAATTCTAGCCGTTCAACTCAAGGATATGAAAGAGTATCTTCGCAGTCTGGTCGTTGGAACCGGAATTAACGCAGCACCTGGTTCTAGCATTAGCTACGGTCCACTGCCTGTAAACAGCAAAATTTGAGCTCTTAAATTTGAAATCAAAAATACGGAACAGTATAACTCGCTGGTAAGTTAGTTGAATAACGAATTAGTTAATTTTAAAGAATTAGCTCGCAAATTGGACGATTTTGGTATATGAGCTAAAACGAATTGGCGGTCGAAATCTTGGAAGTAATGTTTACAACGTTTTGGGTCATCTGATTTCGAGCAGCTTGTCGAAATAAGTCCGTTTGACAAAAAATTCTGGGAAGCTAGCATTTTCAGAGCTAAAATTAGCCGAGGTGGTGAAAGGTAAAAATTACTAGCATAATTTCGTATTATGTATGATCCGTACATTATAAATTGTTATAAATATATGTTTAATTTTTAGAAAGTGTACGAAGTTACTGGCAGGAATCCACCAACCAAATTGTGACTGATCAAATTATACTTGATTTTACTGGGAAGTACTTCCGCAAAACTTCTGAAAGAAAAAAAGAATGGAAATTTCAAAGTCGATAACAAGACGACAAATCAAGAGGGTGGCGGAGGTGTCTCTTCGGAGGATTCAGACAACTGAACCCAATTTTCTACAATTACTTCAAGATACGGGTAGCCTGGACTCTTCGGATGAAAATACCGTAGAATTTCCAGTTGAAATTTCCAAAACACTTACCAGGAGTGCCTCTGAGGTGATTATTTTTGAAAAATCTGAAACTCTGACATTAAAATATAGTAACGAAATAATGATTTTTAAGCATAGTGTGCCTTTGCAATACTCAACATTGAACAAGCTAACTAATCGGAATTTTGTTAATTTCTGGTGAGATTTGCTCTTGAGTTTTTAGGTTTTTTCTCATCTCTTCTCTTTTGCTCTTCTGAATTGTAAATGAGGAGGAAAAACTTGAGAGAATATGAAAGCCGAAGGTGCAAATCTCATAAGTGTATATCATATTTCTCTCTAAACCTCCACCTGGATTTTCAAAATTTGAGTATTGCAAAGGCAGACTATGCTTAAAAATCATTATTTTGTTAGTATAATTTGATGTCAGAGTTTCAGATTTTTCAAAAATAATCACCTCAGAGGCACTCCTGGTTAGAGAAGGTAATTTAGAAATAAATAGATCAGCTGTTTTAGAATTAGACCGATTGCTAAAGGATATGTGTTTTGTTACGTCGACTAATAGGGTGTGTTTTGTACTTAAATTGGAAAATGGCTTAGTGTACGTTAATTACTTTAAACACAATCAAAAATTGAAGCATTACGCATGTAAAAGCTCGTTATTCTTCATTAGCTATTGTTATAATTTAGAGCCTTCCGTTAAAGAAATCGAATTGATTTAAAATTGAAGTGTATAAGCGTTCCATATAAACGTGGGTATTATTGAATACCTCTAGCAAATTCCCCCTAGTTAACTAACTTAATCAACTTGTGCTTAATATGAAATACTAGCTATTATACTTACCCATATCTACATTATTATCGATTTAACTTACAATTAATTATAGGTAAATTTGTATGAAACAGAAGAATGAATAATTAAGGAAATTTACTTTATAGTAATGTGTGTATGTTGCATCGTTTAAGTAAACACGGAGTACAATTAATATGTGTAAAATGTAATGGTTTTTGCATGAGTTTTCTGCGTTACTGGATGAGTACAGTTTAAGTAATTGAAGAGTGCGTAAAAAATAACCATGTTTAATACACATGAAAACAGAATGTGTATAAAACCTGCACAGATTCAGAACGGATAGTCAGTACCGTTTTTGTTGCCAATTGTAGGGGCATTTCCTTATTAAATACTGATTAGAATTTCAAAGAATTAGCAGTATTTATTCAATGCGGTTTGGTTGGTTGGGGAAGTACCTTTTTGCACAAGAAAAGGACGCAGGGCTGATGACTAATTGTCACGAGTAGATCCTCTTCTAACTGAGAAATATTTTATAGCCTATAAGATATGCTTGTCATCAGTTCCTGCTAAATTACTCATTTTTTAGATAAAAGATTTCTGTGGAGCGTGTGAAAAAAGGAAGGTTGATGGTGAGTGTCCTTTGCAGATTAAAGTTGGAAAAGTGGCACCAGTCAAATTCTAAGGATAACTAGGTAACTTTTCACTGCCATGAGTAGAGTGAGAGTGGAGGATGGCTGAGTTGGGTTAGGATCAGTGATCCTATTCCAATGAAAGTGCATGGGAATAGGGTTGTCAATATTATGTACACTTGGAAATATATCTACTAAATAATTCTAGTACTTAGGGAGCATTAAATTCGCAATACAAATTACAAAAGTCAAAAGATTTAAGTGTATTGCAAATTACCGGTGGAAACTGATTTATTGGCTCAAATATCTGCAAAGTTTCCTCTAAAGCCGTAATAGTTCACTTTCTACTTTGCATTTTATCACAATGTCTCAAGCAAACTTTACACAATTTGATAAATTGCTCTAAAAAATCAACTCCATGTATACCAAGCTTAAATCTTAACTGCAATTGGGGAATAAACCCTCTTAAACAATTTCTGGCACTACTTAAGCTCAGAACGAGGGTTTTTAAATTTGGTATAATTGGCAAATTCGAGAATGTTTGGAAATGTTTGGGAAGGGGTAGGTAGCGTTTCAAAAAAGTGGAAATACGACACATCAAGTTCTGAGTAGCGTAATTGTTTCTACTGCTGACCAAGGCTTAACGAAAAGTTTCGGAGGGCCCTTTACCGAGTAAGATTTGAAGGTACAGAGAGATGAAAGTTGTTGATAGGCAACTGGAGAACCTCCAAAAGCTAAACATTTTAACATAATTAAAGTATAAGTATGCAGTATACACTATTGTTTAAAAAGAATACTCACCAGAAATTTTGAAAGTACCAAATTTTGTGGAAGAAATTTATTTACAGAAAATCCATTTGCTTGACTCCTTCCATCTTCCATGTGACGTTGACGCCTTACAATTGACATGTAAATACAATTATTACGGTTCGCCGGAAATCGAAAGATTATCCTAAACTCAAACGCCTTAAATTAATTGCTACGTTTCCAAAAAATCAACCTAGTATGTACGTAACCGGCAAAAATTCTAAACAAAGTTCAAACTTCTGACTTTTTGCCTCTTTTCTAAGAAACTGAATTTTACCTGAATCCCATACGGACAAAGGCAACAAATTCCTTCACTTGTGCTTATTTTTGACTTTACCTTTTCAAAACAAGGTTTGTGTTGAAACTTGGTTGCTGGTAAATGTGGGCAGGCAGTAAAATACGTTCTCTAATACTCAAATTGGAAATTTAATTATATCCAGCAGTTTACTTGCATTTCTTTGGCAAGTTTGACTTTGCCAAATGAAATTTGTTTCCTCACTTAAAATGATTTTGTAGAACATGCGTAATCAAAATTGAACTATTCAAATAAAAATCACAATTGCGGTAATTTAAAAATTGTAAATAATCAATTTAAAATGATTGTTGTTTCAGAATACGTAAATGATTTTAGAAAGTTTTGAGCAATATCTATCGTTAAAACAAAATTTTGAGATATACAGTTCCTTATTCCAAGCAATTGCAACTAGTCAATTTTAAACATTATTAGTAACGGAAGCGAAGCTGAAAGCTACTTATGTTTTCGTCATTTCTGTCTGTCCGTCCGTCTGTCTGTCCGTCCGAGTATCACGTGTATCTCAGGAACCACTAAACATATCTCAAATCTGTTAGCGGTGATGTGTTCCTAATTAAACAGCTGCACAGTTCAAGTGTGTTTTTGCTTGACCGGAAGTGACCCCTTCGGGGTCAAAGGGTAAGGGATATCATTCTATGACAACATGAAAAATGACTCCGACAAAAGTTGTTCCTCTTATGAAGGGGAGCAACACTTGTCAGGACACTTTTCTCTTTGACCTTCCAATAACCCCAAAATGACACCTCGATCTTATAATGACTTTTCAAGGTCAAACTCTATAGTTTTACATGAAACGAAAAGTTATGATGGTCCCGATAATCGTAGAGCCTCCTTTCACTCGGAAATGACCCCTTAACCTCAAAAAGAACTTTTTTAGGTCAAACTCTAGTTTTGCATGAAACAAAAAGTAATGATGATCCTGATGACCTAAAACGCATTGTATATTTGAAAATGGCCTATTGATTTCCAAAAGCAAGACTTCTATTTTCTAGTCTAATCTTTATATTTTAATAAGTTCTCTACTAATAAGTTTTCTACTGCCGCTACTGGTTGACCGTTTCACAACGGTTGATTTTTTTTTAAATGGTCACACATACGCATATTTTAAAAATAGTAATGTACTTTACATAAATTTACAAGATATAGATACAAATTTTAATATTTTATAAAGTTTGAAATTTAAATTATTATCTTAAGGGAACGTAAATGTATTTTATTATTTGGAGTCGTGAGTTATGCAACTTGCATTGTAAATATTGCGCATAAAATGTGCTCCAAATACTAAATAGAGAAATATATGCATGTCGTAGTTGTCTTATCCCTGTAAACATGTTTGTTAAAATAAGAGTTATTAATGTACTAGCATGATTACTGAAGAGCATTTGTGAAGCCTTGACGTATGTATTATATGGAACTAATATAAGAACAAATTATATTACTGATAACTTTCATGTTAGATGCCCACCATGTTCAAAAAGTTGCATTGCATGTGCTGGTACCGTAGCAAATATCTAGAACCAAGTGATTCATATGCAAACAAGCATAAAATTTTGTCAGTGTATTTATTTATTTTATATAATTTTTAAAATTTAAAGAGGACGAATTATTTGAAAGTAGTTATGGATTATTAGTAAGGTAAGACGTAGTGATTCATTTCGTTCTTTTATTGAATCATTTTTATAATTCATAAACATTAATTTAGGAACGGATAGTAAACATTTTACATCTATTATTAGTTTTTATTTTTGGATTTTTGAATAGTAAAACAGTACTGTTAATTTAAGGTATCGATGACAAATTGGAGATTTTGTGATACATTAATCAAGACAATGAAGTAGACTTAGGGTTGTCATTTTAAATGAAATGCAGAAATTTTTCGATGAAGTAGAACACAAATTTTAAGAGTAGCGCTAATTGGAACCACACTATTAAGATTGTGAAACAACGTGGTCAACCCCACGTTCATTGCGCAGCAGAAAGCCCATTAGCTTCAGATCTCGGAACTTCCTAGTCAACTCAACAGGCCGAGACCACCCTCCCCCTCTCACTAGCACACGCAAACATTGACCTATAGGCAAACGTCAAAGAGCATCAAAAAAAACTTTAATTAAATTTATTATAAAAATTTTTTTTCCAATATATTATCAACCAAATAACATTGCTCCAACACTAATTTTTATTTGACAATATATTCGATAAAAACGCACCCGTCAAAACAAAGAAAATTTTGAGCTTAGGCTGCTAACTGAGATATCGGCATTATGAACTACTTTGCAGATAATGCTCATTGAACAAAGCAGACGCACCCTCGTTGTGTCCTTCCAGTTATCAAATTTTCCCGGTAACTCGGAAGCGGAGCATCATTTTCATTGGCGAGAAGTTTATCCCATGGCAACTCACCATCAGTAGAACTCTCAGTTGCATTGCAACTTGCTTCAGCTTCTGCCTTTGCCTGGTCGTATCTTGTTTGATACTCAAGTTCCAATATTTGAGTAAGTTCCTTCTCGTCAGCAGGCATTTTCATTCCTGCCGGTACTGGTGTACCTCTTACAAAAGCATACATCAACATAAGAAGCTCCCCAAATCTCGTTGCTTATCCATCTGCAATATTATTTACATATACACATTGCAGATTTCTCATAGAACTCGATATGCTTAAGTTAAGATATTTACTACAACTTTAATTTTTGTTTATGATAAAGCTAGGAAACAAACCCATCGCATGACGACACTTAATTTGCTAGTCTACGTCATCCCTGTAGACAATTTAAATAATTTGTAGAAAATTAAACTTTCCCGATACAATTTTCTTACAATGCACATCTACAGAAGCTAGACGGAAGCTATGGAAGAGTGTAGGATCATTAGTAGAATTGAGTATTCACGCGCAATAACACATTTAGCTACGCACAAATCAAATTTGATTTGTTAATAAAATATATACTGGTACAATAAAGAACATTTAATAAGAGTATGAACTTTGCTATAATATTTTGCTATAATATGTTTGTTCTATTATTGAATATACACCATTACATTCATCTCTATAAAAATTTTAAGTTTTATTTCTGTAACTATATATGTTCCTAGATTCTGCGACTGAAATTGTCTCCAAAACGTATTGCATAAATATGACTAAAATCGGATTATATTTATTTATTATTATAAAACCCATTAGTTAGTGCAGACTACAAAGAGCTTTCAGATGTTATGAAATTACCTTTTCCAGCGTACTTGGAAATTTCTTCTGGAAACTTTTCCTTCAACGCCCTTATCTCATCGAACAGTATCGGCATCTCGGTTTTCATTACATCCACGGATTTTTTGGTCTTAAAGTCGGCTATACCCTTTGCCACATTGTCTCTAAACGTAGAAAAGTCTGCCGTTGGTTTGTCCCACGGTGTGAAATGAAAACAAATGAAAAATAGCAAATTGGCGAGCATTTCAATGTCATCGTTCATTTCCGGCTTAGCCTCCTGTTTTAGGACAACAGTTGTGGACAAATTGTGACTGTTGAATGCCATGTAGAGAACTGTTCCGCAAGGGTCACCATCTAGTTTGACCAATGGTGACTCTTTCGTGGCAATTCGGGCAAGACCCAAGTCACCGACATATGTTTTGGTGTTTCGAAATCCGTATTTGTCCAACTTGTGTTCCCGGGCAAACAGAATATTTTCCGCCTTTATGTCTCCATGCCAAACGTTTTTGGAGTGCATGTAGTTAACTGCCCTCATCTACCGAGAATATTTTTGTATTAATTTACTTTTTAATGAAGTATTACATATTGGAAAACTGTATTCCATGAAATAGATCTTGGGATCAGGCGCCAGACACAAGTCCATGAAGTATTTTTTTGCCACTAAACCAGTGGGGTATGGGTGGACGTGTAGTTGCAAAATCAAATGCCCTTTGGTTCAAATCAAACCAATTTTATACTACCTAGAATAATTTAACAAATTATACGTACCACTGCTACCGCAATGCGCCTCATTTCGATAGCATCAGGGCGCAAAGCACTGCCAATGGTTTCCGTGTGGGGTAATTTTATTAGGGGTAGATGTACCATGTATCAGTTAACTTCATTGGTAGGTTCCGTATAATATAATTATTCTTTAGAGTTTAACACTATTGTAAAAAAACTTCATTGTAATAATAATCGACAAGCTGCAACTGAACAAAACTATCCACTACGACCGGGAAATGGGTAAATCTGAGATCTTTCAAAAATAAGCTTGTATTTCTATTGGCTGGTTTAACAATAAGTATTTAAAAGTATGGCTATTATAAGGGCCGTGAGGTCCAGTTGGCTAGGACATCAGTTCCTTTCCACTGGCTTCTTGGGATCGAATCCTGATCAGCCCAATAAAAAAGTGACATAGGACGAAAAGCGTCTATGTCTGGATATGCATGGAAGAGATAAAGAACTCTTGTGGGAGATGCTTTATCTCGACTGTGC
>VYYI01001311.1:0-20460 GCA_021029175.1 Bilobella aurantiaca
ACTGGTTTCAATTCTGGCTGGAAGGCGGGATGCCCTTCCAGAGACGCCACAAAAGTTCCAAGTACGAGGAGAATCAATTCCTGCAATTCGATTAGGCAGTGCATTTCCGTGTTCCGTTACGAAAATTTAAGGACATTGTCTTAAAAAAAGTTTTGATTTCGTTTATATCAAAAACATTTTATATGGTTATTTTTAGAGTTGGAGCTAAGCCACAAATGCTACTTTGCGCAATACTCGGAGTGTAGTAATACCTCGAAGCCCTCAAATATTGGAAATGGAATATTGCCGTATTAGTTACTTTTGAATAGATTTTGTTTAGAAACATCGTATACATCCCAAGACGCATGAGAGACGCTTACCTGTAATATTGTTTTCCGTAACTTGTACCAGATCTCGAGTGCAATTAGTTGACGCAGTTAGGCTTACATTGCTTCCTATTGGACTTGGACCCACTTCCAGGTCAATAAAATTAAGGATCAAGTAGGAGCCCTCCGTCACTCGAATCGTCCACCAACAATCTGTTTAACTTAATGTAAATATTTCAGCAAATAACTAAACCCATTGATTGAAATTACCCAAATTAGGTTCATATGATTCAGGGAATCCTGGAGATGTAATGCTCCCTGCAAGCGAAAAATAGGTTCAGCCTAAGCAATATTTTCGGCTGACAAAAATGAATGGAGATTGATTGCAAATTACCGTAGGTCCCTGTCAAGGTTCCACCGCAAGTAGCTATACATAAACACTCGTATTAGGTTTGCTAATGGTTTAAATTTCATTGCAGCTTACCAACTGACGCTTTCGCCTTAAATCCATTATAAGGTTCATTTGAACTTGTATAGTAGCGTACGTAAATAATATTGCCAGTACTCTTTTGTGTTGGTGGAAGCGGGGTAAGGTTTCCGCAGTACGTATTGAGAGCGGGGGAAAGACGGGTTCCGCCATCACGGATTTCAACCCCTTCCAAAGCACACCTTAGAAAAAAACTCAAATTTGAACATCGATTTCCATTTTAAAGATTCGAAAATTGTACATTGAGTCCTACCTCGAAGAAGATCTCAAATTAAAGGTCAGTTGAAAATCTAACTGTACTACTTCATTCTGCGGCACCGTGAAAATCCATTCGCATTCCGTGAACGGTGGAGGAACGCTAGAATAATTTGGAGTGATTAAATACGAACTCTCGGTCATCATCCGTCAGGTGAATTTGACCTCCACATCCTATGGCCACTTCGGTGAAAATCAATTCGAAGCCCTGGGGTAATTGGTTAATATTTATGGTGCAGCATCCTTACTAAATAATAATAAACTAATAATTTCAAATTTTGAATTTACAGTTCCACCGCTGGAATATGCTTGAAATCGAATGTAAAGCTGATTTGACATAGTTTCTGGTAATGTCGGTGGTGAATCTCCACATAGGCGACCCGGTCCCAGAAACGGAGATTCTTCGTGTACCTCCATTTCTCAACTGTCAATAAGAACAAGAGCCATAGCTAAGACGCTAATCTTCGCTACAACAATGTCTGTTTGTGATTTTACTATCAATTGATCTGTAGAGCATTCTGTATGTGGACCCCTGTAAATATCCATTCTTCTGACGACGACATTCATTGTCCGTCCTGGCCTAACGTTCACAATCCAAGTACATCGAGCATGGCCATAATTTTGCGGAAAGTTTGGGGAT
This sequence comes from Bilobella aurantiaca, assembly GCA_021029175.1. Taxonomy (NCBI): domain Eukaryota; kingdom Metazoa; phylum Arthropoda; class Collembola; order Poduromorpha; family Neanuridae; genus Bilobella; species Bilobella aurantiaca. The sequence goes on from VYYI01001311.1 coordinate 1,688, forward strand.
GTAATTCTCCCTCGGGTATCACGCACCGTTCCTAAAATTTTATGAAAGTTGTGAAATGTGACAAGGAGGCCACAAAAATTCCAATAAGAGTAAAAAAAAAATCAGATCAGTTAGTTTTTTTTTCAACAGGAGTAGCATATCTGTCAAAACGGTCTGAGCTGAAGCATAAAGTGTTGAATATATTTTTAACCTCCGCACAAAGCCGAAAGTGTTAAATTGAATCCCCGGTAAGACACACTTGCGTCCGTAATAAAAATGATCTTGATAGTTCTTCCAGATGAAACCAAAATCATGTCTCTCTGCGTCCTTTGGCAAAGGGTCTGATTTAGTACATAATTTGGCGAGGTCTCTTGGGCTGGGCAAGGTGGTCATAAAACAAAAAAGTGAGTCAAACTTTGGAGCTTTTCTACTGGTCAGTTCCTGCGGTATCATAAAATGTTTCCTTACCCACATACACTTCCACTTTGTCATAGGCACACGAGGAGTGAGCCTCAATGTCCATGTCAGCCACGGTGACCTGTACCCTGTAGTTGGGCGGGGAGTTCACAATCCATTCGCAGCGGAGGTTGATTGCATATAATGGAGGACTGTCCGTATATCCCGGACTCATTAAGCTCGTGTCATTTCCCACCCAAAGGTCCACTGTCCCACCGCACCCTGGACAGAATCAAGAACTTTTATTTCTGTTTCGTCCAGAAGTCACACACCAATCTCAAACTTTCTCAATTTTGACCCTGCGTAATGATCCTAAGATGAAGTTCAGTTAAAACTTTTACCCGTGACATTAGAGTTGAGGAGTGATGCGGACGCATTTGGAATTGTGTCCAAGGAAACTTCTTCCCACCGCAAACTAAATATTGAGCTAATCCGTGATGCGCTTCGGAACATTACCACTTGAACAACGTTTCCAGTTGAAGTTATCACATCGGGAATGTTCTTGTCACAGGAATAAAGAAGCTCCAGAGCGTTCTCGTCGTACCCGTCAAAGATCTACAGAACAGCAACAAACATTCTAAAGCTTTAGGAGTGACATAAGGAATTAAAATGAACATTCGGCAAAAATTGGAATTTCATTTTAACAGGAGTTCTATTAAAATATTGTAAAAAATGATTGTTTTTCAAACTTTAGGTTTAAAAGAAATTTTAAATACGACCTTGAGATAATTTCCGCAGTTTTCGGTAGTCGAATCAAACTCAAAATCAAATTCGGAGAAGCTTATACGAATGGCTCGTGATTGGTTGACAAGAATTCTCCAAGTAAACGTGCCTGCGGTGTGGAACGGGAGTGGATACAGAGGTGACTCAATGTATCCAGTGGATCCGCTCAGCTCATTTCCATGTACTAAATATGCGAATCGAAACTGATATTTAAATAAAAATCATATTAACCCTACAATAAAACTGTTTGAACCTAAAGTATAGTCTGCAAGGAATCCAGGGGCTTGTCCTTCGGCATCCGTTCTAAAAAGCACCCAAAGCTTTTCTGCAAGCACTAATATTCGCAGGAATTTCATTTCCGCAAAAGTGCCCCAGCAAAGGTCCACTTGGCCCTACTTCGTGAATCTCCACAAAATCAGTGTTGCAAAAGTCATTTGCCTCAATATCCAGACGTCGAAACGATACCATGACGCGGTTTCCTTTAAAAAAAAATCAAGAAACACCCAACTTGCAATAAAAATGAGTTGTCTAAACACACCTCGAGAAGCCTTTATTGTCCATGAACACTCGCTGGAGGCTGGATACCCGTGAGGAAAATTCGGTGATATAAATGACCCCTCCGCACTCGTCAATTCTCCGCCACATGCTGAAAACGTTTATAAACGATTCGGTAAAAGGAATAATCAAGAAAAAATTTAACCTAAACCGCTCGCCAAAAAACATTGAAAACCCGAAATCTGAGCATTTCAATTGCTGTGTGATGATTCGTCATTCGATTCGCTAACCTCCTGAAGAAACGTCATAAATTGCCCGAAATCCAAATCCCCAAGTATCTTGCGTAGAAATGCGAACAACGAGACTATTTCCTTGGCTCGTAATTGCCAGGTGGCACGCGACTAAAACAGTACTTTCCAACGGAAGGGGCTTCCAGGTCTTCTCCGTCCAAAACCTCCACATAATCTTGGTCGCAATTTTCACTCTGCCCAGTTTGAAGGTCCATGTGGGTAAAAGTCAAGGTTACACGGTCCGAGGCTTCCCCCGTTATAAACCAAGTACAGTTAAGTCTATAAATTAAGTGTGGAAATCCAGGAGAGTTGATTGTGCCTCGTCTGCGTCCAGTGAGCCGTGCGCCGCAGCCAGTAGTGTAATTAGCCTTGAAGCCCTTGGAGCTGCTACTTCCGTCCGTCTTCAACCGAACGTACATCGCGTTCCCAGTGGACCTTAATGTGGGCGGATCTGGAAGCTCATTTCCGCAGTGCATANATCGCGTTCCCAGTGGACCTTAATGTGGGCGGATCTGGAAGCTCATTTCCGCAGTGCATAGCGAGCAGTGGGGACGCCGTTGAAGATCCGTCGTAAACCTAAAAAAATCATTTTTCATTTCAACAAAAAATTAAAAACTGATTTCTGCAAATTCGGCCTTGTGAATGCAATACCGCAACATGGTCGTAGGAGCAGTTAATGTGGCGCTCAACGCTGAAGTCCACAAAGGACAGTTCAACTACATGTGTGTCGTCTACAATAATTCTCCTGTAAAGATTAAAATTTTGAAATTCGAAAAAAGAAATGTATTCCTCGTACATTACCATCCACAATCTGCGTCATGATCATAATTTGCAGGATAATTGGGCGAATAGATGAACCCCTGCGGAGCTAAAAACAATCATTTTTGAGATATTTTAAATAAAATCATTACCAATAAATTCATTAAATAATTTCTACGCCAATTCTTACCTGTAAAGTACCCACCGCATCCTCCTTCGAGTTGATTGACGTAGGCGTAGAATCCCTTTGCATGAACAGTGGAATCTGCAATAAATCTGACAAACATTTTGTTTCCAAATGCTGACACAGTGGCAGCACGCTCGAGGTTGTTGCATAGCTGTGTAAGGCGAGCTGATTGATCATCCGGCCCGGCAAAGACCTATGAAGCATTTTGATTATCGTCAACTAAAACCATTCAATCCATTTGGCCTATAGCTTATTCAATTGACGTTTTTTTTTTAAATATTGACCAAAACTTACTGTCAAAGAATCATACATGCAGTTTTGTGCTTTTTCCAAATCCAAGTCAGTGACAGTAATCGAAGCTCTTGTTCCCAGCGGAGTTTCAATGTACCATTCGCAAGTCTCAAAAAATATTGACAAGAATTGAAAATTCCTAATAATTCTTGCTTTTCAATTAAATGGAGCAATTACCACAGCCGGGTACGGTCTCGGATAATTTGGACTCTTGAGTACTCCCCACCCACCAAGAATTTTCCCTCCGCAGCCATTTACGATCCATTCAAGTCTGAATCCATTACGCGCCAGTGAGGCATCCGACTCAAAGTTAACCATTGCCACTTCTTTGGACGTAGCAATCATCGATGGAATTGTATTTCCACAGAATTTACCCAAAGAAGTAAAATCCGCCACTGGATGATACATGGCGTTTTCTTTTACCTAAACATAAACCAAATTAGAAGTTGATAATCAAAATAACCAACAATATTCTGACCTCGACAAAGTCATATTGACAGTGCTCCGTTGTGGGGTGTGGATCCTCCACGGAGAAGTGCGAAAACGAAATATTAACTTTGTTGCCTCGCGTTACAGTTACGTCCCAACTGCAGTTACGATTGTGAGGGTACGCTTCTGGGAAATTCGGACTTTCAATGACTCCAGAGTGTCCAGTTATATGGCGCCGACAAACTGAAGATATAAGTTTTAAATGACATACAAGTGATACTCATTATCGTTAAAGGTTTGCCTAACTAGTTTGATAAGTGGCATGGAAGCCACGCCCACTTGTTCCCAGTCGGCTAACGAACTTTACGCGGATGGTGCTCCCCGTTGAGTTGATGGCCAAAGTAGATTCGGCCGTGCAGTATTTTCCCATCACAGGGCTATTAGCAGTTGAGCCATCTCGCAGCTAAAGTTATTTAGAATTTCGCAAGCCATTTTAATATTTTGTATAGGTTCTATTTATAAAGAGTTACCTCAACATACTCTGCATAACAGTTTGAGCTACGTTGAAGATCTAAATCGACAAACGTGAACTGAATCGCGCTTCCTTGATTAACGACAATTGTCCAGATGCATTCCATGCGTGCTCCGACACTGGAAGGATAATTTGGAGAGACCTAATATTCGAGCAAAACTTTCAAGTTTCAAGCCAAGCAACATTCCATTTAAATCACAACGTTATGAAGTATTTTCTTTTACCAAAGAGCCTGAAGGTGACTTGAGAACAGATCCACAGCCAGTACTTGTTCCATCCCAAGTAATCTGGAAGCCACGCCCCGACATTGATACGTCGCTGTAGAATTTGATAAAGAGAGCATTGCTCGAAGAAGGAATAACGCGTGGAGGAGGGTTACTTCCACAAAATTTTCCGACCAACGGAGAAGTCATATATCCACCGTTGCGAATTTCAAGGGTGTCATAAACACAGCCTGCCGCAGTACCATTTTCAAGGTCAAAATCGCTTATATTGAGCTTGATTTGCTTTCCCATTGGAACCCTGAGAGTCCACTCGCAAGATTTTCCCGTAGGATACTTTGCTGGATATCCAGGGCTCCTTAGTAGGCCCGTTTCAGTAAAATAGTTTCCACCGCAGGTAGTACTGGAGTTTAACAAAATATAATTCGCCATAAAACCGTCGTGTGCTACGCTGTGATCCGATCTAAACTTAATCGTCATCGTGTAGTCGGAAGAGGTCACTTGAGGAGGAAGGTCTTGTCCACAATACCTAAATGTCCAGAAAGAGTCTTACAAAAGCTATTTTGTAAAATTGTAGTAGAACTTATAGAAAAATAGAAATGTAAAGCTACGAAACAGAAAATTACTCACCGTCCGATTCGACTGCCATTTACGTTATTTCCCAGCAACGTAGAGTTGTCGAAAATGTCGACATAGTCAAAACGACATATGGTATTTCTTTCGAGGCTAAAGGTGACCCAACTGAGCCTAATAACTTCTCCAGGCATACCTCTCACAACCCAGGTACATTCGACACCGTGCGGGTACACTTCAGGGTGACCCGGTGAGGCAATGACGCCGTGCCTCTCCCTCAGAATTCCTCCACAACTGACATCAATCGTCGAGTAATTTCCAAGAAATCCACGGTTTTGAACTGATCCATCCGTTCGAAATCGAAGCCAGAGGTAATTGAAGGTAGAGAGCACCGGTTCAGGCATAGCTTGAAGTGGACCGCAGAAGTGACCAAGGAGCGTTGAGTTCTCGGTATCGCCATCTCGTATTTCCAAGAAGTCAAAGGGACATGAATTTGGGGTTTGGCCCTCGATGTCGAAGTCAGTAAATTCAAGTCGAATGGCTTTGCTAACAGGTTGGGAAATAATGTAAATGCAGTCTCGATTCGTTGGATACGGTTGCGGATAATAAGGTGAGCGGATAATTCCTGTTTCTGTTGAAAATATTCCGCCACAGACGGACTGATACTGGGCTTGAAAGCCTCTGAAGGTAATTGACGAATCCGATATAAATCGAACTAGGAGAAAATTAGTGGAAGAGCGAATGGTGGGTGGGCGGTTTCGTTCGCAGAAGCGGCCAAGTAACGGACTGTCAGGTCTTCCGCCGTCCCTAATTTCAACGTAGTCGAAGTTACAGCGCGGTCCACCTTCGAGCTCGAATTCGTTGAATGTCAAGGAAATCCGTTCGTCAGGTGCGGGCATGCGTATCAGGTACTCACAATCCATGCCATGAGCATAGGGTTCGGGATGCTGAGGACTCGAGAATGAACCTTGAGATTCTGAGTAAACGCCTCCGCAACCAGGAACGCCTTGAAGTTGTGTGAAGTTTTTACGAAATTATTTGAAGTTTTTCTTTTTGCTCCACACTTCCAACTATTTTATTTACTATTTTAGCAATGTAGTTAGACTTTCGAGTACCTGGAACTTCAGCGAAGGTTAGATGAAATCCAGTGTCTGATGCAGAGGAATCTGTGTGAAACAACAGCCTCAGGTACGGTCCAGATGAAACAATGGGCGGAGGCAGAGTTGTGTTGCAGAACATTTCAAGGACAGGAGCCGTATCTTCCAGGCCGTCTTGAATTTGCAAGTAGTCGTAAGAGCAGTTAGGATGCACTTCAAGGCGCACCGTGGCAAAAACAAGCTGAATCCTTTTGGAATAGGATACGGAAATGGTCCAAACGCAATCTCGGTTGTGTGGATACTGACCAGGATAACTGTTAGAAATTATTTGATTTTGAACGTTTCGTGCTATAGCATAAAATTATGTTACCCGGGAGAGTTGATGGCGCCGTGTGTCAGTCCAGTGATAGTTTCTCCGCAAACTGAACAACATTGAACCCAGTTAGTACTAAAAAGTCAGCGCGCGTACCCAATTTGGGTCTCACCGGGGTCCGTTGAATTCCAATTGAATTCAAACCCTAGTCCTGTCGCTGATTGGTCGGATCGAAACCAGAGGAACAACGCTTCATGCGTCGATACAATTGTGCCATCATTCGGTAAGTTTTCTCCACAAAACTTTCCTATGAGCGGTGCTCTTGAGTCCAGTCCATCATGAATCTGGATTTGAGCACTTTCTAATGAAGAGCACTAATTTGCATTAAGAGGATATAGAATCACCTGCAGCCAATCAAAAGGACAAGGTTGACCTCCTTCTAAATGAAATCTCGTGAAGGTGAGGTTGAGCACTTTTCCAACATCCGTCCTCAAATTCCACATGCAATTGGCATTGTGCCTATACATTTGGCTGCTGTCATGAGGGTACCTAAGGGTCCCTTCTAAATTCCGAAGTACTCCGCCACATGCTGGAAAAGCGCAAATACCGCTTTTAGAATAAACCCATTAAAAGTACAAATATAATTCTAATTTATAAAACTTTTTTTTTCAATTCACATTCTTCCTGAGTTTCGCAACGGAGGCCGGTGAAATCATTGGGGCATCGACAAACGAACCCATCCAAAGAGGAAGTAGCGGCACAAGTGCCTCCATTTTGACATGGGCTACTCAGGCAGGGGTCCACCCTCTGCGAACAAGTTGGTCCTAGACAAATGTTGAGGTAATTTTTAAAGAGACAAAAAATTTAACATCAGTTACCTGTGTATCCCAACTGACAGCTACAAACATAGGTGTTCCCATTAGGGAGGCAGGTGCCATGTAGGCATGGATTGGTGGAACAAGGTCCTGGGCCCACCGGACCCAAATCTGACCCGCCGCCACCGCCGAAGGGAACGCAACCTTGAGGTCCCATTCCAGAACCAGTGAAACCGGAGGGACAGAGACATTGAACATAGCTTTGTCCAATTGCTGGAAATGATTATTGTAATGGCAATCAATTTCGCTATTTTAGCTGTCAGCAAAAATTTAAGCTAACACCTTGATTCTGAAGGCATCGAGCTAAGGGATGACAGCCGCCATTGTTCATCTGGCACATTCCAACATATTGGCAAGTGATGCCGTTACCCGCAAAGCCGGGAGGACAGTCGGAACAAGTGCGTGAGCCCTATAAGAAAACTTTGTTGGTGAAACAATCACTGTTGCTTCCAATTACTTATTGAAAAATTCGTAGATTCTGGATAATTAATATTAAATGCTAAAAGAATAAGCTAAAGGCATTAATAGACCAATGAGTTGTCAACTCCTAAAACTGACAATGGTATTGATGCATTGGACATAAGGATTAGTGGAGCAGCCGCCATTGTTCTGCAGGCATTCGTTGATATCTGCGCATTGATATCCGTTTCCCGTGTACCCTTCAAATTTCAAATCAGCGTAAAACCTCGAAATAGGGTGAAACTCAGATGGAATTTACCTGCTGGACACTGTAACAATAGAAATTTAAAATTAGTCAACCATATTTGGCAACTGGAGCTTTGAAAATCACATTGAAATTACATACAGATCCACAATGAAATGAGCCAGGAGTATTGACGCAGTTGACAGGTGGATTCACGGAGCAAGCTGCATGCGGTCCATTGCACTCGTCAATGTCAACATTGCAGGCCGGATTCGACCCGTCAGTTTTCCACCCCTGAAAATATGTTTTAATTGTTAATATAAATACCAATTCATTTGATTTTCACCAAGTATGCACAAGTTCTTTTCTTTGCCTGTTCGCAGATGCATGTATAGGGCCTCGAACTTGATTGCTGGTTGATGCATATTCCATGGCCACAGAGCTCCCACGGTGGCCCGGAGGAGCAGTCTCTGCTGTTCATCGTACAGTGAATTCCAAGCCATCCACTTCGGCAGTTACACCTTCAAATACAAAGACTCTATTAGTGAATCACCAACATTCAAACTCCTCAGCATTACAAGAGAACCTACCGATATGAACCCGGCGTGTTTTCGCACTGTGCGCCATTTTGACATCCGAGGCCGGAACCGCTGAATGCAGCACATTCATTCACGTCAGTTTGACATCGGTCACCCTATTATTAGCAAACCCATACTAAATTCACCTAAAGGTAGCTTTTAGATTTAAGTATAAGTTACATTACCTCCCATCCAGATATACAATTACAAAAAGGACCAAATATAGTGGGAATACAAGTGCCAGCGTTTTGACACGGGTTACTCGCACAAGGATTAACTGTAGTTAAATCTCTAACACGACGCTCGAGAACAAACCACCTAGATAAAGGAAAATCTAAAATCAATTGGTGTAAGCTGTATTTCAACTTTAGAAAAAAAATGGGAGAATCATACGCGCCGGCGTAGAGCTCTAGGGGTTAGCGTTGTTCTTTCCGGTTGCGGTTGGTCTCCGTCTGGTGTCTTTTGAAATTTTTCATGGAAAATTTTAATTATTAATAATCGAAATTCATCATTTATTAATAATGCCAAATTCTGGTTGCAATTACTTCGGATGATGACGAGTTCAATGTTGTAATTTGACGCTCCAAAGCCACAATTCGACCGTCGATTGTCTCAAGTTGATCCAAACGAATAATTTTCTTTAAAAAAAATCAGAACACAAATTGTAAAAATTTCAAAACGATTATGGCCAACCAGCAAGCGTTTAGATTTTTACCTGTTCTAGCCATCTTAGGCGCCTTGCAACTCCACTCGCAGAAGAATTGGAAGGATTTCCAAAGATTCGACGAATCGACCTCTGCTCCAGCGTTATATTCCTCAACTATTTTCAAAATAGGAATTTAAAAAAAAAGATAAGCAATGTTGAAATTAGGAAGAGTTCGTTACCCCGCCCACAATCTTGTCCAACTGGACGTCATTGAAGATGATCTTTCCCGTGCCATTGGAGATGAGGACGAGATTCCTATGCTCGGCAGGTACAAAGTAAAGATGGCCGATCGTCAACGTAAATCTGGGGTCTACAAATTAGCGTTTAGTCAGAAGTTTATATTTAATTACTTGACGGTATTTTAAAGTAATTTGGAAGGAGGTAACACCACTTTTATCCTTTACCTTTCCGTGCCCTACTTTTCCATTTAAGTTTGGGACACTTAAGCTTTGAAGGGTTCAATGTTTTTTTATTAAACCACTTCTCCTAAGCATGATTACAATTAAAATCTAATCCATCCTATTTCGTAAAATTTGCTTAGTTTTTTTTAATTATAAAAAATTGGCTTGTAAACTTTTGAAGTTTAAAGCCCATAATTTCATTTCAATCTCTTCTCGTTCGCCTCCGCATTCCTTCAACATTCAACCTTGGCAAATGTGAAAGGGAAACAAAAACATTCAATTTCGGCTACTTCGGTTGGCTCCCACACAGAGAACAAATAAGTCCAAACTGTCAAAGGTCAATTAAAATTTTCATTAATTAAATGTCTCAATTAAAATTATTATCATTATTAAAATTAAGATTATGTTTACCACTTATCACTTATATTGTGATAATAATCTCTTACTGTTCGAACAAAATTCAATGTTAGAATTGTGCGTGGAAAGTTCTGTGAAGCAGGTGCGCTTGCGCTTGACTACACTACAGACTACAGTTGTAATTCTGAAGTGAATAACCTCAAATGTCAAATTGAAGGTTGACAGTTTGATCATGTATTGGTTTGTCATTCCGAATTGCAGTGTTCAATTATTCGCTTGATCGCTGATATTTGTGAATGGCGCTGTCGCCTCGTCGAGGAATTTATCGTCAGAGGAACATCATTGAAGACCTAGCGGAGAGCCTGCAGTGTCCAGTTTGCTTGGAGCTTCCTCAGAAGACCATCTACTCTTGCGTCACCGGCCACATCGTTTGCTTCAGGTGCTATGGAATGCTCAGTGCCTGTCCGCTTTGCCGCAGGAAATACGCTGGTACCCGAAATTTCTTGGCAGAAACACTTGCCAGCACAATCATTGTGCTGCTTGGCCAAACGCCCCCAAGGGTGTCAACTGCTGGGTAACTGGTTCTGCTGGTTAGACTGGAGCAAACTGTACTCATTTTAGGATTTCAGACTTAGCGCAGCCAGAATAAACGGGGGTTTCTTTTTCGGAAAAACCTAACATTCTCATGGAGTAATGGCATTCCGTACAGTTTGGTCTAATCCAGTCGGTTCTGCTCAACGGCAGCGTTATGTAAGAGCTCAGCAGTAATTTACAAGTTTGGTTACAGGAGTCCAGTCGTACGATGTTGCCTCTCGGTCAATGGCTGCCGCAATCAAGTGATGGACTCGTCTAGTTACGTCGACCATCTAAAAGCGGTTCACGGTGCCTTTGTCGTAGCCACTTCGTCGGGCAAGTTTGTTCATCGAATAATGGTTGCTCCCACGGCAAAAACTTATGTGAAACGTAAATCTTTTCTATCCAGATTTAAGTATAAAATTATGGATATTCTAAGAAAAATATCGGCGTTCATGATTACAGTTGGAACAGACCGGCTATTCATTATGGAAGTAGCGGGAAAGAGCTTTGTGATTAATACGTTTCAAGAGGGAACCCAGCTACAAATTTGGGCTGAAACAGAACTAAGGACATTGGGCATCAAGCTCTCTAAAGTGGAATTTTCAATTAGAAAGGTCGGAAATGTAAGTTAATACACTAATTTTGAAAAAAAAACAACAACAAATGTGATTCTATTCTATTCAATTTTAGCAGGGCAAAATATCTTGGTCAGGCGATGTTAACGGACTTCATGTGACCGAGAAGAGTGTACTCATTACTCGAACCTGCTTAAAAGTTGCGACTGCGCAAATGCGAGATTGTTTAGATGTGGATGCAAATGGGGCACGAAGCTGGTTTGTGGAGGTTAAAATTTACAGTTCTGCCAAGGAAAACGTCTTCGGAAATGTTGTCAGTCGTACAATTTTAGGAGCAGCAGAATCAGTAATTTACGCCTCTCGCACAGTCGGTCGAGTTTTGACTACCTTTGTTGGAGGAGCGTATACAGAATTCAAGAATTGGTTACTCAAAATAATCGGAATGCTGCCTTTAGAGGTTGTAATCTTAATGTTAGTGATGATCATCATCATCATCTACGAACTATCCATAAGCTTCGAGCCCTTCTAAAAAGTATCCACAGAGCAGAATTTTGAATTCTAAGTAGTTCATAGATTTCATAGAAATGGCTAGTCATACCAAACAATGCGGGATGCAAAGGTATCCTAAATTTTAGAACTGCTTAATTTTATTCGTATTCTAATCCCATAATTTTTCCTTGATGTTATAATATTCACATAATTTTACTTTGTGTTTCAAAAGATCTAAACCAGTATAACCTTTTCAAGGACTAGCTAGGCGTATAAATATACGATAAAAACGTTTTCTTACTGTGAAAGTCGATAGTTAATCCCATATCCAAAGTCTGTGTCACACAATAAGAGAGACACTACAACTGGAATGAGATCCAACGTCCTCATTTTTGTTTCAGTTTAATTCAAAGCACCATTAAATGCTAGTTGAAATGATTTCGTACGGAAGTGAAGCAGACCTTGCTCTTAACAATACTAATCAGAATAATGAATTAGGAAAATAAAGAAAAATTAAAAATACGCCCAACTTTTAAAAATCATATCGAATTTCGATCTGGATAGTTGCAAAATCCTTAACTTTGTCGTAAAACAGACGCCAAACACATATGCCTCTCATCATCGCCTTCCAATGGAAACAAGATCTCCGTTCTCCGAAAAAAAGTAGACAGAATACTAAGTTGTGTCATGACGAGGTTAACTGAACTAAACGGTGATCAACATTTTGACTAAACATTGGAATGTTTTTCACTGTTTTTTGTTTTACTGTAATGCTGCAGAGAATACCATTTATTAAGATATTACGTTAGAAAATTAATTGGGTTTACAGAAAATACAATTTAGAAATAAAGTTAAGTGAAAATTCAAAAAGAATTATGGAATCACAAACGGTTATCCCTACGAAATTGAATTCATTAACTAGTATTATTAAGTATTTTAACTATTGGACAGTTAATTACAAGATTTACGACTGCAGTTGCTTCTTCAACTTTTTTGACTTGTGACATTGCTCTGCAAGTAAAAATTGTTCCATTAGTTTCACACTTCAAAACAAAATTATTTATTAATTAGAGCCATACCCCTCCAGCAAAGCAGACTTCCTCATCAGACTTATTGGCACATCCCTCGCAGACCCATGTGTAGCCACGACGTTTCGGATTGTAGGGCATGAAAGGTGGGACGCAGGTGAAATGAAACTCTAAGCTACATTCGTCACACCTGCATTGGGAAATCAAAAGAAAGAGGCTCAAAACAAAATGCTAAAATATTACAAATTAAACCTACTACAGACAATAACCAAGCGCAACTGATACAATAACTTACATAACTAAATTTTTCCTTTCTTCCGCTTTGGTACAAACCGAACACTTTCCATCAGAAAAGCTTCCCTCCTGAGAACTTGGAGTCACGCCCTTTGTATTGTTGCTATTCGCTTCAGAATCGGCTGTCCCGCTCCCGGTCGTACTCCAGTTCAAATTATTTTTGATCTTATTCTGCACCCTACTTTGTATAGTTCTAGAACTAGCCTTTCGTTGGTTCTTGGTATCCACTTCATCTTTTGGTGGAGTTTTCAATTTCGTTGCTTTAGAAAGCTTAGGCGTGGTATTTTTGTCTGGAACACTGCCGGAGCGAGGCGAAGCTTGAGGCGTTGCCGTTCCGCGGGGACTAATTGAACCAATCTTTCCATTTTTCCTACCCGGCTCGGAATTTAGTGGGGATAACTGAAGTAAAGAAAACAAAAACATAATTAACACAGCCCACGTTCTTTATTCATCAAAAACGTAGCTTGTATTCCACAAGTAAATGTACAAATCTTACCACAAGTTTCAACTTTTTTGATATGTTGGACGATATTTTAGGTCCCGGAGAAATGCCATTAATTTCTGTATGTTTAGATTCTGGGATTAAACTCAGAACTGGCGCGAGTAGTGAAGCGTTGTTTGCCGAAAGTGCGATCTTCCCTTTTACTGATTTTGGGCATGCTTTCTTGTGATTTAATTTTTCTTCCTTTACGGATGGTTTAGGAAGAATTGGAACAAAGCGATTCGTCGGAGATACTGCACCAGTAACAGGTTTTCTTTGAAGTTGGTTTCAAGGTGGCGCGAACATCCGACAAAGTCTCCGGCTCCGATGGAGTCACTGGAGAAATCTTCATTTTCTTTGGGGCAAGTGCCTGTGGCGGGGTGAACGTGGCTGGACGAATAAGTCCTTCGTCGGATGTTGAACAGGTTCTCTTGAGATTAACATTCGAATAATGCAATGGCACGCCAGGTGAATGCAAATCCCCGGAGTTAGTTTTAGAATTGCCATTAACAGCCGCCTTATTTTGTCTTTTGAGGTTGAGGAGCTGAAATAATGTCATTTTTTTTTTAGTTTAATGTGAAATTAAGCAGCGTATAGTTATCGAATTACATCTGGAATTGGACTGGATAAAGTTGGAACCCCAACAGAAACACTTGCTTCTTGAATCGCTTTGATTTCAGGTCCTTCGTGAAAAGACAGAGGCGGTGGTTTACTTCCAGGTTTTTCTTTGATAATGACTATTTCCTCATCCGAGTCTTCATTTCCTCTATATTTCTCAGGTCGTTTAAGTTGTGTTCTTCCCCGCAAACTTCTCGGCGCCTCCGTGTCAATTACTTCCTCTTCTTCCGATTTCACTTCACAGCAGTCGGAACACATCCTAAAACAGGAAACATTTTATGAAATACTAACCTAATCATACCCTTATGAAATCTTAACATACGTCTTTGAGTTATTTAAAGCATTTCATAGCAGAAATCTTACCACCCAACGAGCCTTGATCTTCTTGGCATACGTGTAAGCGGAGGATCGAGGCAGGCTGGGAATAAAAAGACAATATGAAGATTAATAATATGTAATACGAATAGTTTAATAGCAAACAAGATTCTTTCTAAGTTTTACCCAAATGAAAATTCAGAGCACAATTGTCACATTTGGTGATTAGATGTTGCTGCTCAGATTTCTTGCAAATTGCACAAATATGCAAAGTAAGGCGACCTAGAAAAACATTGTTAGTTGCTGATGTGGGATTGAGTTTATTGTTTCTTTCATTCATTAAAAAACTTACCAGGGTCAGAAGGAAGACTGGTACGTGCTAACGTCTTCTTCAGCTCCATACTTCCTGTAGTACTCCTCTTTTGTTTAGGAATAGGTACCGATGGTCTTCGAACAGGAGACTTGGGCCTTGGTGGTGATAGACCTTTTAGCACAGTCGATGTATTGATTGAATTGTTACCAGGACTAAAGGCTTTTAGAATATTTCTCAAATCAGTGAGCTCAGAGTTCATAGTCAGTGTATCGTCCATTATCTCCATGTGGTCCACTGCCTCATTCTCCAGTACTGTATTTAGGGCAATTTGCCTGTCATTCAAGTCCTCATTTTCGTTTACCAACTCTTGACACTGTTTGCTCAGAGTTTCGATCCGTGCCTCTCGGTCGAAATAATAGGCAGCAAACTCAACAGTAAGACTCGGAAGAACATTCCACCTCTTCTTGATATTGGCAACAATTCGCTCATTCTTTTCCTCAAGTTCTAGAGACGTGATATCTCCACCCATGTTCTCAATTTTTTGAAGAAATTTAGAGACAGAGTAAGCACAAGACCTGAGGTTCCTGGGCTTTCGTTTTAGTTGCATGGCACTGACGCATGCACGCTGATTTGGAAGTTTGTGGCCAGTGACTGACAAAGAGCCTAGACTAGTACCGTCGGGTTTCGTGTGGCGTTTTGCAGCTATTTTAGATTGCACTTTACGTAATTTCTCTTGGATTCTTCCTTGTTTTAATTTTACGGCCGACGAAAGATTGAAGCTTGACTTCTCGCGCTTGATCCTTATTTGCTCTTGCAGAACTTTGAATAGAGTTGCACGTTGTCTAAACATTGAAATTATTAAGAACTTAAAAATTAAGTATAAATAAAGCACCATAACATACTTCGCATGTTCCCTTTGCCCGTGCAGTTTGCAGGACGCGTATAGTAAATCATCTTCACCATTTGTTGCTGAAGAGGGATCCGACAAGAGACCGAATTTTTGAGCACTGAAAATTTATTTGTTGTCAAGTGTTTAGTTAAAAAAGAATACGACTTAGCTCGAACTTGAACTTAGGAATTACCATGAAATGTGAACATATTGTTTGCACAGACCCGCATCACATTCTACAGTGATTCCAGTCGTCGCAAATCTTGCACTGGAGCAAAGCGTACACGGTTTATTCCCCCACTTTGAATATGGAATTCTCTCCAGATATGCCTTATTGTCAAGACGGGATAGTATACCTCGTGTGTAATGAGCACAGACAAGATGAACAAATTGTTCTTCGGCGGTGGCTTTCAGCAGTCCACCTAAAACAAAACAGAAACAGAATATAAATTTAAAGAATATTTTTTTAAATTTTTATTTTAAAATGGAAGGAGGAACGTAAAAAGCAAAATCTTTGACAAAACAAACATACCTGGATTTGGACAGAGGGCGCAGCTGCAACGGCTATCTGGGCTTTTACAAAAATCACAAAACCAGGGCTCAGTGGCAGATGATGAGCTGGAATCGCTGCAGACACTAAGACAGTCGCTTATTCCATAACAACCTAGACACAAAATATAGCTTAGCTTCGACTTTCGTAAGCGCCTTTTAAAAGTTTCGAGTTTTGCATCAAACCTTCGTGAACAGTAATTTTACAAGAATCGCATTCCACAATTTCATTGGAGCCGTCACTCCTCTCTCCCAGGCAAAAGGAACAAATTTTTCGGTTTAAATCAATCTGGAATTTACGAAAAATAAAGCTAGTTTCGGCGTTCTGTATTCAAATTCTAGTAAGAAACGTACATCACTTCTAATATCACGCATGGCACAAGTGGCCTTAAAGACTCTGTCCATGACGCATCCAGTGTATGGGTTACTTTTCTTTTTCTCGTTTTTCTTGCTGATGGAGGCCACAGTTTTCTTTTTTGATTTAAGTGCTTTTCCGTTAATCTTTGCAATTGGTTTCTTGCCTGCAACAACCTTTTTCTTCGTTTTAGTTGTTTTATTTTTCTTCCGCGTTCCTCCTGGAGGATGAAATCCTAGGACTTTCATTGTTCAATTTTTGAATAGCTTCTCGAAGAAGCGATGATTTTGATTCTGGTACAACGTCCGAGTCTGAACCGCCATTGCTGTCATTGCCATCCTCGTCGTCGCTTCCTGCAAAGTAATATACTAATGTAAAGGAATGAAAAAAAAATCTGAAAATTTTTTAGTTGTGATCTAGTTATCCGTTGTATGCACTTGTATGGACCCGTTGCATTTGCATTGCATTCCATTTAACCCGAATAAATGTAAAAAAAAAGTTATAAATGTAGTATAAAGTTATAAAGTACGAAGTAAAGCTTAAACATTAATTATTTAATATCTTTCAGCTAAAAATATAACGTTCAAAGATAATAAGAAAAAATAGTAGAAAAAAATCGCACTCGACATCGGACTTACCGCTTGCATCGCTGGAGTTTGAGTCCTTCGTTACATCACTTCCCGATACGGAACCATGATCGTCAACATTGAAATCAGAATCATCAGAGTCGTCTGCTAGTAATGAATCATCTACAATTTTAGGACGGATTGGGCGCTTGTTTCCAGATTGACCGTTCCACTATGAATGACACAAGCTTATGTTATTGTTTACTCTCATACCTGCAAAAACCTAATAATCGCTTGCTGATGAGTTCAAAAGCCATTTCAGATTTCAGCGTCTTATTTCTTACACACTGCGCTGCATGCTCCTGGAGAACTCCTTCAGCTCAAAACCAAACTTCATAGAGATAGAGAATTGAGTTTCGCTTTCACTTCTGGAATCTGTAGCATACGTTTTACTAGATCGATTCCAGCTAAAACTAAGTTACTTATTAAAAATATAGTTACTACGTTTCGTTAGCTAAAAAGTAAACATTCCGGGAACATCAGGAACAGCTCCAAGGACATTAGTACTTTTAAGAACCATGTATATATGGTTGTACTCTTGTACTTGTACTATTACGTACGAATGAAACAAAGCGAACTCCACTTTAATTCATGCCTGGCAATGGCAATCCCATTTATTTTCCCTTAAACAATTACCTTAATTAACCTAGTCATAGTCACTCAACCCCTTAAAGCGTACCCTAAGCTCAATAATGTAAGTGCAACATTGCTGAAGTTGGGCTTCCGTATAAGGTATAGTGCGTGAGAGCGAGCGCAAACCTAACTCAGGCAGCCAATCAGAGCCCAGAGAACAGAACTTACTCGCTGTCCTAAGTATGAAATCCACAGAACCTGATGATCCTCCAGAAGGCACCGCGGCGGCGGTGGCCGTTGATGACCGTTTGTTAGGAGTCGTGGATGACATGATTGACTCTAATTGTTGAAATACAAATCAATTCCAGAAATAGAACAGCACTTGATTCTCCCTGGCACCTGGTCCAAGTCCACTTCCATGCAACAACACAGCAGAACACGCAGAGACGCAGCTTCAGCTGCTGCTCCTCCACAAGACTAAGAATGGATGATAATTCGAGTTGACTGAGAGACTAATTGGAGCAATCAATTAACTAATTAATTGAATCAAATAACTTCCACTTTCACTTTACGAGAGGAACAAAAATGGAAATGACAAACGAGTGATAAAAAAAGTGTATGAAAAAGTGAGTGAGAATCTTGTGAATGACGAAACTTCGTTTTCCAATCTCAAAAACACCCCGAAGACGGAATAGGAAACATACACAAACTACCTGCTGCAATTGTAACTTTCACTTTTCAATTAGAATTATGGATTAATTAACTTTTAAAGAGCTTCACACTTATTTTAACTTTAATTAGCTTGAATTACTCAAATTAATGGTTAGTTGTCAAGGAATACTCTCCGTGCCAGATTAAAGAGAGTATACCACAAAACTCTATTCTTGACTGGACTCACTCACACAAAAGACTCAATATTTCATGATGCCTCTCTCATTTCATCTGCGACTGTCACGCCGCCACTATGAGGCTGAACTCGTTTACAATTAATTCCAATGAAGCATCGCTAATTGTAAATTAAGCAGTGATTCTTTTATTTTGATCTAAGCCGGGATATGTTTATTAAAGAATCTGGAGACATGTCCAATGACCTCTTCAACCCTGGTGCGAGTCAAAGTGTCCTTGAAGTCTCCTCTGGCAGCAGCAAAACCGTGGTCCATGTCACCGAATCGGAAGTGTTCAGCAGC
>VYYI01001312.1:0-20458 GCA_021029175.1 Bilobella aurantiaca
GGAGTGGAAGGCTTGTGTGTCCCTCGTTAGCTGGTCCATCTTGACAGGCTCAGGCTTGGCTGGAGGTCCTTTTATGGACATGGACAAACAGCTGGAAATAGTCTGTTTGAACGATGTTCAGGTAGAAATACAAGGAAGAGAACATGGCCTGGAAACAGATTTTCCTGGACCAATTGGCGCGTGTTGGTTTCCTTAGGTCGATTATCTCCTGATTGAATTTGATGATCAATAGGACTGGGTCAGTGGAGATGGGCGAATTCAATTATAGAAAATCAGTGAGCCCTTATAAGGGCCCTTCTGTTCGTGTTTAGCTTTTGGGGTAGTTTGGCTCGGTGGTCCCACGCTCCCTTTTGTGCCAACAAGGATCGAACGGACAGATGCTACGGGTGACTTTCTCTCGACAATTTTCACCTGGCGATTTTCGTTTAAAATTAACTTAATTGGAAGTCATTGACGATGATTTTGTGCATTTCACATTTTTGTCTAGCAGTTTTTCCACTAATTAAAGTTTAATAAAGTCTACTAATTTTAATTTTAAAATCCTTATTATGTTTTAAATAATCTTATTGCCTCGATCTTATGATGATCAAAGAGAGAATCTTCCGTTTACCGCCCTTATAATAAATTACTCGTCTAGTATTTTAGCATCAGAATTTATCACGGAAAATAAAGATTTATTTGGTGATTGAATGGACTAGATTTGAAACGATGGGATGCTAACACGCAAGGTAATAAAATTTGTCGTTAATACGTTTCGACTTTGAAATCGCATGACTTTAGTAGGTCTTGTGAGCCTTATTCGTGCTACAGTTCAAATGGGTTATAGACGAAATAATAAGAATATTATTGTCATTTATTATGAATTTTTTTTACATTTAATTTTATCAAATAATAGTGGTAAAGATTCATTTCTACGATTTCTGGACAATGATCCCTCATAGATTTCCTTAATTTATAGTGTTTCGTAATGAAAAATATTTCAGTGGGAGAAGACACAGCTTAAGATCACGGCGTCGTATCCTCCCAAGTTTCCAAGTTACTTCGAATCGTAGCATCTCGCGGTTTTGAGGTTCGGCGGCTTACGCAGTTATCATCTTAACGAACGGATCCGCCATGCGGTGGCTTTGCCAGAGGGATTCACAGTTCTCCAGCATCCTCCGCATCCTAATGGATCTAAATTCCGAATGAACAAACATTTCATTTTCATTGAAGTTAAGCTCCGGTGGATGGAATTTTTAATGATATCATCTGCATCACTAGTTTCCACCCTCCCGCCTACCCAGCGCTCCAGCAACGTCTCCAGGGACACAAAGTATTCAAAAGTTTTCATGAAGGGCCACCCCGAGGACCCTTCCTACCCCCATCAGACACTTTTCCGTAGGGAGCCCTTAATTGTACTCATTTGTTATCTATTGGGTCCCCGAAGTGGAACCCATCCTATATTTATGATGAGGTTATTTTGAGGAGACTACTGGTAGCCTTATGATGGTTTTGTGCAAGCGTTCCAATTTATTCGAATATTTCTGAAACGCATTTAGGCATAATCGGAGGATGCTGGAAGGCCATTTGTTAAGGGAGGATAAGATCGCAATTACTCTTTCAATTTCACGGAGATCATTGTTTTGGCTCTAGATGCTTTCGATTTGTATTTCGAATTTTGTCTTGCCTTGTTAATCATGCTGGAACTGGGAGGGTAGTCTTGGTTTCATTTTCAGATCCATGTTCCTAAATCAAAGGCTTATCATTCCATCTGCCCATTCTCTGGAATCACTGAATCAAAATCAATAATTTCAATTACTTTTCAGGCCTTTGCCGCCAAATCTCTACTAAGCATTCTACGACACATCTTGTCAAGTTGAAAGGGTTGTCAAGCAAAATCTGTACAAAAGATTTCGTTTCAAGCAACAGTCTATTGCAGTACAATTTTGTGTTGGTTGCAACACTCAAGTCAAACAAATTCTTAAATTTTGAACAGTGAAATCAAGAACTCAAAACCTTAAATTATAGAATTACGCTCAATTTGAACAGTGTATGATGTAGTAAGTAACATATGCCCACTTCTCAACTCTTCAAGATTTTGTTTCGCTTCATTTCAGCCTTAATCATGTCAATTTACACGAGCACCGTTTAGGCATAATTTATTGGAGATAGTTGCTGTTGCGCTTGAGGCATGAGAAAGCAGCTAAAAGTATTTTTTAGTTTCGAAAGTTTTCGAGTGGAAAATAAAGTTACCTTTTGAAGTTGAATTACTTTTGAAAACAGAAAAAATGCTTTTTCAATAATGCTTCCTGAGGAGCGCTGGACTGACATTGTGTTCAACCGCCGCTGTGCCATCGTTTAATGGGCACATGTTGGGTGCGGCAGTTAAGAGTGAGCATAATGGTAATTGCCCATGTTTTAGTGGTGTTGTATTACATTAGTCATTGATCTCTTGGGTGCCGGGCTGAAGGGACTCAAGGGGTCCTTTGTGAATGGATTTCGGTCCGAGGGCCCACCCGAAACGTTATTTCTTGGATTGGGGATTTGAAAAAGGGCCCAACAATTCCCTACTGAAGAGATTTGCTACGGCTCAAACGAACTTCACGGAAGAATTCGATTAGTTCCATCGAAAGAGACAGATGAAATGGCTTGGGCTGGAATATTTCTTTATTCCACTTATTCCACTCGCTTTCTAAAAAGGCCCTTCTTCCAGCCTCTACAAAGCGTCCTTTAAAAATTGTCCTGGATTTGACCATTCAACTTTTACAAAAGCGCTTTCTTCCCTCAAAGATGAAGAAAGTAATCCCTCAGCTTCTCTCTTCATTCAAGTACGTTTCACTTCCTAAAACTTTTTTTTTCAAAAGTACCGAGGCCATCTTCCGAAATTTGTCCACCATAAGTAAAATGTTAGATGCTAGATTGCTTGCAAATTATACCACAATTCTTACAAACACATTTTAGCTAAGCATCAATTGGAAGTACCAATAAGTTCTATTAAAACCAACTTTTTTTTTTGTAAATAAATCTTTTTTTTTGTCATTTTCCAAGGGCGTACGCCAACCTTTTATACGTGTGGGCCGTAAGTTCGGCTTATGAGGCAATGTGTAATTGACGCCTAGTTTTTTCATTGTCCAGAAAGTAGGCTTAATTACAGCGCAATATGGCGGGAAGCCCTGGGCTGAGCAGAATTTTGAAAATCGAAATAATTCAAATGTTGGCGGGTGAACCACTGGTGGAGCAATTCCAGCCACCTGGATCCCGTCTAATTGCCCCATTCTTCCTGACACGCTGTGGAGACCCTGTATAGCTCCATGGAGTGACTAATGGGAGATCTCTGATCTGGCAGGGCCCTCTGACACTTAAGATGAAATTCCAAAGTAATTGTGTTGAACATTAGCTCCCACCCCCGTACGAGGAGGTACTCGCACTTTTGGACAAGAATCAAAAAAGCAACTTTTCCAGACATAGAACTGCGGATCTCCGCAGGGCGTCCTTTGGAAACGCTTAAAAGCTCGCTTTTCAAGTGTCAGAGATCCTGAGCCTCAAAGCGATCTTGTTTTTGGAAATCGGCAAATTATTCAATTCGCTGGGGAAGAACTTTGCGAAAGAATTTTCCAATAGACTGGAAGTCCTAAAACTTTGTGTCTAATTCGATTCGGGTTCCAAATTAGATTTTGAGGCACCAAAAGTTAGTCTTTGGAAATGGATGCAGCGGCGGTATTTTTGAAAGGGCTCGAGAGTAAATCCGGGTGATAAAGGGGATCTATTAGGCTTTTAGAAAGGCATAAAATGAAAAGACGAAGTGGAATTCTAGTTGAGAGAGTCAGCTTAATTTCTTTGGAAGGGAGATTTTTTCTTCGATTTTTCTTCCTTTAAAAATCATGTATTCAAAAAAGTTACAGGTCCTGAAAAGTTAACTACTCGAAAGAAGCTTACACTGGGTCTTTAAATTTTTTTATGATTATTGGATCCTTTCAAAATTAAGACTAGAAGATGGATATCTTGAAGATGATTTTGAGTGTCAAAAAGGTCAAATTTTTATGTGAAAAGAGAAGGGTTTATTAGAATTATCCAGATCACCTGATTTTGGAAAAGGAACAATGGAATGTTTTTTGTTCTGAATAACATCTTGTCATTTTCTAACTAAAAATCTAGGATACGACCCATTATATTGTAAATATGTAATCTGCATTCCGTTATTTTCTAACGCTTTCTGACACATACTAATGAGGTAAGATGGAGCTATGAAATTATATTATTTACCTATGAATTAGAAAATTAAAAAATATTAATTTAATTTACACTATTAAATTGCATTAATTGTATTGTTAAATTCAACATGGAATACACGAGTATTTTAAATTGTATTCCATTCAAATCACAAAAGGTACCGTTAAGCAATAACTGAATTCTCTTTTTGCAAGAAATTGTCTATTCTAAGCAATCGGTACTTGTGATAGTGCGTTTATCTGCTGATTCTGGATAAAAAAAAATCCAATACAACTAGGCATTTGTGAACATTGTTCGATATTCTCCCAATATTATTGCTTTTCTTTCTACGTGTTCTTTTTTTCGCTAGGAAGAAATTGTCATCCGAAACGTTTCCCGAGTTTTTCCAAGAAATCTGCAATCTTGAGAAGCTTTGGAGAGGGATCTTTGAAACAGTTCCATGCAAGTTGTTTGAGGAGAAAGGATTGGTAAAATTGGATTTGTGGCGGCTGCCGTTTTATTGGATAGCGGTGGTGTGTATGGAGTGAAATTAAGTATGAAATAAGAGGGTGTCTCCTTGGGAAGATCTTTTGGATCTTCTAAACACTTCCGAGATCATCTCCATGTCCTTGTCTCCAAGCCATTTAGAGCCGCCTTGCCTCCAGAAGTGATCTTCAGAGCGTGACTTTTCTCCCAAAGATCATGTGAGGAAGGGCTCAGGAGCCAATTTCCTTCCCAGCATTTCCTGCATTCCTTCACAATAAATATCAGAGGTTCTCAGAAGAAATAGCTGACGAGAGCTCTGGATAAATCAAATCCAAATCCACTTCATTCCATGGTTCCTATTCTTTTTATGCCATTTGGAGGTGGAAGTGATATGCTCAAATGCCCTTGGCCCCTTCTCTCTATTCACATTCATCATGTTCAAATAGAGTGAGACGCCTCCTTAAAAATGAATCTTATATTTTTAGAATACTGCAAGCACTCCTTCTGAGAGGGATTTGGAAAAACAAAGAATGCATTATCTTCAAGAACAACTTACACTTCATTGTTTATTGTGCTTATAAATCATCATTTATCGAATCGAATCCCAAAAAAATGTTTTGAGAAATTTCTTACATCCTTTCGTTCATAAAAAAAAAGCAAATCGTTTTTCATGCTTCTCTTTCCATTCTTTTTTTAAATATTTAAGTAGGTAAGTTATTACTCGTACGTGGACATAGAAGGTTATAATGATATTTTTTTTACGTTAAGGATGTCAGCACAGAATGTCACTTGAATTTTTCAAAATTTTGGTACAAAAATAGGAAGCATCACGATACGACCAATGGATTTCTGAACTTTTTGTATCAATATGTCCTAAGAGGTTTAGATTTAAAGGAAGACCGTTCACCACAGACGTTTTTTTTAAAGGGCTGAAAGTGGCGTTGAGTAATGTTCTTCCAGCGCTTGCTGAAGTGGTCCTTAACTTATTCCAGCGTGAAGTAGGTGGGGGATTATATTGCATTTTTACTGGAGGATCCTTTGGTCTCTTTTAAATTGATTTGGAGGAGAAAGTGACTTGGAGTGTTTGGTGAGACTTATGGCGATTAAAGGGATTTGTTGGTGTACTCGGCAGGGGCCCTTGGAATCCTTGCATCCTCCTCAATGTTTATTTCCTTAATGCAAACTCGATGTAAATGTTTATTTTATGGAGGGAGGGTAATTGTTTCCTTTCATCTCGAAATTGGATCCTCTGTAATGGAGCACTTTAGACACTTAACCACCAATAACAAAATGGGCAGTAGCACAGCCCACGCGTCCATTCATTCAAATGCCCAACACTTTTCGTTTCCATCAACATGAATTCTCTCTAAAATCTCACACAAACGTAAAATTTCACATGTTTTGTGAAATCCAAGTTGCAGAAGAGCTTGAAATCTAGGCCTGAAGCTGGGAGAGCGTTTAATAAGAATTGATATTTCGCTTTCTTCGTTGAGGTAAGTGTGGAGAAAGTTCTGCGGAGAATGGTTGTGAGTGTGAGTGAGGGTGAAAGCTTTATTGTGTACTTGATAGTAAATGAATGATGACTAAGGGACATGTGTCCTTGTGTCAATCTAGGGAGCAAGGAGACTGCGTTTATCTACGCCGTGACGAGTGCTGGAGTCGTTCATGCAATTACGCAAGCATGCAGTTCTGGAGGCCTCAACGAATGTTCCTGTGACTTGAGCAAACAAGGACGAACTACACCGGAAGGCTGGAAATGGGGTGGTTGTAGGTAAGTGCTTTTGAAGCAAAGCTGATTTAAAAAAAAATCAAAATAAAGTCGTTGTGAACAACAAACCACATCAAAAATCCGGGTTGAGGAAAGTTTTCTAGAGTCAATCTAAATGTTCACTCTTATTTTTTTCCCCAATGTTTTTTTTTTAAATAATCACTGTGATAAGCGCACTTTTACCAATTTTCAGCGACAATTTGAAGTTTGGAACCCAATTCGCACGAAGATTTGTTGATGCACCAGACAAAGCCAAACAGGACGACTCGAAGAACGTTCGAAGTTTAATGAATTTACATAATAATGAAGCTGGACGACAGGTATGTAATTTTTCAATTTCGAATTAAATCTTAGTAATTTAGTAGTATGTTTTAGTAGTATTTAGTAATTTACATAATTTAAAAATTTTGTATAGGCAATTGCTCACTTGATGAAGACGCAGTGCCGATGCCACGGCGTTTCTGGTTCCTGTGAGCTCAAAACGTGTTGGAAAAATATTCCTGCGTTCAATCAAGTGGGAGACTACTTGAAAAACAAATACCAAAAGTCAGTTCAAGTAAGTTCGAAATTGATTTACACTTTTTTCTTCAATACACCATTAGTTAAAAAATCATTCTTCTTTCTAAAAATGACAACCAATTTTTTTTAAAGATTGCTCTAAAGTCTCAGAAGCGACTACGGCGGAAGAGCGGTCGGAAGTTCTCTGTAGGAAAGGCTGACTTGGTTCACTTGCGGAAGTCTCCAGACTACTGCCAGCATGACCCTGAAAAGGGTATTCTGGGTACTTCGGGTCGCGTTTGTAACAAAACGTCAGAGGGCCCTGATCGCTGCAGCATTCTATGCTGTGGAAGAGGTTTTAATACAAAGGTAAAGTTAGAGAGAAAGTTACTTTCTCTCGAGTGAGTGAGCACTGCATTTTCTCTTTCGATGCGAATAAGGGTCATAAGAATCCCAAATCTGTTATAATTTAAATTCAAGAAATCTGATATTTTTCTGAGGGGTGAATACAAAGTGGATATTCTTTAAGGGTGAAAATGATAAATGGGTTTTGCCTTTGGAAGGTGTGAAGCGCATTGAAGCGGAAGCGTTTCGCTTCGGAAGTTTCTTCGAATGACGCAACGTAAAGGCTTCATGTGTGGCAGACAGTCACCGCAGCATCCTTTTTATAACGATCCGATTTACAGCCCACATGCGTCACATTATTAACAAGTACTTTTCACTTTCTGCTTTGATTTTTTTTACTAACTAAAAAAATGTCTGTCAAGAAGTTTCTGACCCAATTCGAAGCTAAGCGGGACGATAACTTCGGAGCATTCGAATTATTAAAAAAAAATTAATAGGTTACAAGACAGCGTACGTGCTTCTGATGAAATATATCCGCTTCCTAGAATGCAACGTGTGCCAAATTTTTCACGGTTTTTCAGAGAAGACAATTTTTTGAAATGACTCAAAAAATTAATAAAAAATGTTATTACAGGTCGTGAAGAGGATAGCACAGTGCTCGTGTCGGTTCATCTGGTGCTGCTATGTACAGTGCAAACCCTGCATCACAAGGACAGACATCCATACCTGCAAATAAGTCACCCCCGAAAGTCCCTGCGCCGTTGACACCGTGCCACGGCTTTTGGAAGCCACCCTACTGGGCCACGTCCCAGGAACTCATAGTCAAAACCAAATGGACGAAGACCCTTCTGGAGACCCACTTCCAAGGGACATGAGCCCTTGATCGAAATTAATCATACTGTTCTTAATGGTTGTGCATAGCACGTTTAGACTTGTTATACGAACTTAAATATTCCCGATTCCTACTCATCTCTTCATTAGCAGCATTCTCACGTTCTAGGACTCTGAGCCAAAGTTTTTGTAGTCTTCCCTATTACATTCGCATCCTAACTGCTTTCTGTAATTTTGCAATAACCATTCCTTCCGACAAGTCTCTGTAATAAATAATTGTCAAGAAATGGTTGTAAAAATTACAAAATTAGGGAGTGCGTTTGGCTAATTTGTTTGGACAGATGCGGGGAAGCGGCGCCTGCCTCTAATTTATTCGTTTCATAATTCCATATCCACTTTTTTTTTCCAACAATCTGAAGATTAAAGGCAATAAAAATTCGGAACAATTTTCAATTTTATTCTTCAATTAAGCAATTACTTATTAGTTCCCGAATTCGCTAATATCCACTTTGATCTGCCGTGCCGATCTTTGCGCCGTGCTTTTCTGTGCAAATCTTGCACTATTTATTTTCCGTAAAATTATTTCATTGTAACAACTTTAAATCATATTTAAATTAGGATGAAACAAAATGTGGCAGTGTTTAAGGAGGTGAAAGTTCTTAAATTTGTAAAAAAAAAATGGGGAAAGTTCTATTCCTGAGTTGAATAATATTTTGTAGGCTACAACCACGCTTTCTAATGTAATATTTAGTAGGCTAAGGCATAAAACATGCAGGACCAATTTCTACCCAAAATGATTGGTTACTTTCACCAATGTCTTTCACCGTAAGTTCACGAATGGGAAGCCTCTGCGTCACCTCAGTTGTATACTGAAACACGGTTTTGGACCACTCTGCCTTCCGTGTCTAAACGTAAACAATATCAAGGTAAGGTGTAGGCCACTAATGCCAGTTCAAGAAAAATGATTTTGTAAATTCCAGCTTACGCGGCAGTCATCGTCACCCACGGCGTAGCGTGATCGCCGTGGACCCCTCGCAGTGAGTTCCAAATCGTTCCAGGCCATTAGCTTTATTGCATTTTTGTAGCTCCGCGCCTCTGCGTCATAATGCGGGGCGGAGCTTCGGCAGTGGTATGTGAGGTTTTGAGCGGCAGAGGAGGAGAGGAGGTGGAGAAAGTTCATTTGATTTGCGTCCGTTTTGTACGTAAACTGTTTTTCGTTTGAAATTATTAAATGAACAAAATTTACCATTTTGTCATCTGCTACTGATTCGGAATTTAGCAGATGACGACACGATGATTGGCAAAGTGTAAGCTACCTGAAAGCCGTTTGGTAAATCCGAAAACCAAACGTCCTGCGTCGACGCTTCAATTGTAGGATTCATTTCGGGAGTTTTGTCTGGCCGCGGATAAATGCATGTCGCCTTGTTGTTCATGTCGCAATGTACCTGAATGGCGTCCCTTCCGTCACCGCCATTAGGATCTATCCAATACTCACCTGCATTGTTAAAAAAAATCGGTGAATTTTTCTTTCTGAAATTTCAAAATTACTCTAATTTTGTAAGAAACACACCTGTAGCATAATCAGGATGAGCCAATGAGAGATCGGCACATGTTTTCGCAGGAGATTTTTTGTCGCCAGCCGGCTTCTGAAATTTTTCGAATGTCGCCTTGAGCTGCTCATACGCTGTAAGCACCAGTTTCCGCCGCTCCTCATCTGTGATTTCTTTTCCAAGGATTTTGAACGGTTCGTCGTTGGCTAACCGGTCAGGGCCCTAATATTAATCATTTTAGATGCGGCTTAAATAAATTTAAAGTTAATGTACCTTAGTTTGTGACTGCCCAAGTAAGGCAGCAAGTGCAGCAGCGTCGTATCCAAGGGATTCTCCAGCGGGACCCGGTGGTCCAGGGGGCCTGTCGAATTATGCGAAGAATTGAAAATATAGTCAGTATAATTCATGCAAATTTCAGGAATCTAGCGTACCCGGATGATCCTGGCATTCCTGGTTTGCCAGGCTCGCCAGATCCGCCTCGCGGGCCCATCGGCCCAACGGGTCCAATAGGGCCAGGGGCTCCATCACGTCCAGCGGGTCCTGGTTGCAACAAACGTTTCATTAAAAAAACAAAAATTTTATTTGACCCATTCATACTTACCTTTCGGTCCGGCGTCCCCAGGCTTTCCGATGGGGCCTTGCGGACCCATCGAACCCCTCTCCCCAACAATTCCCTATCGAATATAATCTCAGTTTATAATGGGCCTCATTTAAAACAAATTGCAAACCTGAGGCCCGGGAAGTCCTTGCAAACCGTTCAAACCGCGGTGACCCTTTCCTCCCTTCGGTCCGTCGTCACCTTTGCCACCTTTATCCCCCTGCGGTCCTGGCGGGCCACTCTTTCCGCGTTGACCCTATGACGAAGTTTACCGTCAAATTAGAATCTAATCACATTCACTAAAAATTACAAACCGGTGGCCCTTCGTTGCCCTGCGGTCCAGTTTCACCCCTCGGACCGCGCTCCCCAGTATTACCAATGGGTCCGATTGCACCTGGCGGACCC
Source organism: Bilobella aurantiaca (assembly GCA_021029175.1). Classification (NCBI taxonomy): domain Eukaryota; kingdom Metazoa; phylum Arthropoda; class Collembola; order Poduromorpha; family Neanuridae; genus Bilobella; species Bilobella aurantiaca. The sequence continues at coordinate 10,670 of VYYI01001312.1, forward strand.
TAGAAAGAACTAAAAATTTTAATACAAGTCGCAACATTCAAAGCGGTTCAACTTGCAGGTAAGCCTTGGTTTCCTGGCATTCCCATCAACCCGGCGGTACCAGCAGGCCCCTTGTCTCCTCGAGCACCCCCGGGACCTGGCGTACCCTGTTTCCCAGGTGCACTAAATGAGAAATACATCATTAAATTAAGCAAGCGTTGTAATAAGTAAGGAATTTACCCCTCGCGACCCGGTTCTCCCTGCGGTCCATGTGGTCTGTGATAAAAGAAATAGTGTGAGTGTGACCGCAGCAATGAATTTTAAAATGAGAAAGGCACCCTTGTGGTCCGGCTTGGCCTGGCTCGCCTCGCGGTCCCTCCGCTCCATTTTTGCCCTGTGCCCCAGGCTCGCCATTGGCACCCCTCGGCCCGCGAGCGCCAACGGCACCAACAGGACCGGGCAAGCCCGGTAACCCCCTGTCACCGGTGGGTCCTTGGGGCCCTTAATCGAGAATAATTGTCCCCTAAATTAAATTCATAGACCAGAATAGAACCAAGTTTCGAAAATTGAATTTACCCTGTTTCCCTACAGCACCACTCTGACCATCGGGTCCGGCTTCGCCCTTCGGTCCTTCAAAACCCGGCAAGCCAGGTGGTCCAGCCGGTCCTTGAAGGATCATTAAATGAATATATTCGCTGTTTTTCTGGTTAAAAGGGAGGGGCTCATACCTGGTAAGCCAGTTCGTCCCGTGTCTCCGCTTTGACCTTTGATCCCCTGAATGCCCATGGGTCCTGGATGACCTTGGGAGCCCATCGAACCCTAGCAAAATGACTCGTAATTTTGAATTTTCTGTTTGACCAAAACGTTAGTTAAATGTACCGGAGGTCCAGCATTCCCTGGCCGCCTAGAAAGCATAAAAAGTTAATTAACTCACTTGAAATAATTGGCAATTAACTATTAATTTTTTAACCGCTCAATTAACTGTTTGATAAAATAGGTACAACCATATTAGTTAATTGCGTGACAGGGTAAAGAAAACGCATTATAAGCCGCTAGCCGCGGCTCGTGCACGAATAATTCCAGGGCATTTCTCTAATATTGCTCATGTAGCCTAACATGCCCGTTAACGGTAAATGCTACCTTGCGTTTGAACTGAAGAAAACTCTTAAAGGAACACCACTTAAGTTATTTCATCATTTCTACCCAAAGTTTTCCAGAAAACGAATAAATGTGTGAATTCTTACCCTGGAGGACCCATGAGTCCCGCCTCCCCTCTTGGTCCCGTTTCGCCTCCAGCACCCTTAACCCCACTCAAGCCCTGAAGGCCAATGGGACCTGGGTCTCCGGGTTTTCCAACCAATCCTATTCAAGCTACCAATTAGGTACTGTGATGCAAAATCCATCGTAAAGACATACCTATCATGCCCTGATCCCCTTTCATCCCTGGTAGACCGCGCTCTCCCTTTCCACCGACGGGTCCGGCGAGCCCCTGCGGGCCAGGGAAGCCTTGCAATCCAGGTGGACCAACTATTCCGCGTTCTCCAGGCGCTCCGGCGGCACCAGGTTCGCCTGATGACGAAATCTCAAGTATTGATATGTATTCAATTTCTGCAGTTTGAAGTTACCCTGGGTTCCTTGCTGGCCGGGGTCTCCCTTGTCTGCGGGCTCTCCGGGTGGTCCAACGGGTCCTAGAGGGCCAGGCGGGCCTTGGTCTCCAGCTCTTCCAGTTGGGCCCGCCGGACCTGCCAAGCCAGTCATGCCACGTTCGCCCTTTTCTCCAGCAATTCCAGGCAATCTAGTGAAATTTATAATGGCTAGTAAAATAATTATATTTGTGGAACTATAAAATTATTAATAAATAAAATATTCTGGGAATTAGGCTTGCAAGTTGCAACAGTAAAGCTGCATGGATGAAATTCCGCTGCGCACTTGGGAACGTAGTGTAGTCTTACTGTTAGCATAAAAATCAAGTTTACCCTCGGGCACCCGGTAATCCCAGCAAACCGGGCGGTCCAGCGTGGCCCTTGTCACCCTTCGGTCCATGCGGTCCCTAGAAAAACCATTGATGCCGTTACAAGAAATGGTTGTTAAAAGGGTCGTGGTTACCCACCGTCGGTCCATCAGCTCCCATAACGCCCGGCTCTCCTCTGTTACCGGCCGGACCTGGTGGCCCACTCGATCCCCGCTCTCCGACGTGTCCGCGCTCACCTCGAGCTCCACTCGGACCCATAGGTCCGGGCGGACCCGGAAGCCCAACGTCTCCGTCCTTTCCGGGCAAGCCAACAGCACCATTGGCTCCAGGGAGACCCTGCAATTGAAAGCTTCCGATTAAGCATTGCAACGATCCATTGTTTTAATTGTCGTAATCAAATTTTGGAATATAGTTCCTAACGCTGACCTGAAATCCTCGCGGTCCAGGCGGTCCCGGCGGCCTAAACACAGTATAAGAAGGTTATCAAAAGAGAATAGATTATAATAATTAGACGCTTTCAGGAAAGTACCCCCGACCCCCGTCAGGCCCTTGTGCTCCTGGCGCCCCTTGGACCCCAATGGGGCCGTCTTTTCCTGGGTCACCCCTCGGCCCCATAGGACCCATATGCCCAGGCTCTCCATCTTTTCCAGGCTCGCCCTTCATAAAACAGGACATGTCGTATTAATGACTATGTTTGTACTATTTATACTGTTCTAGAATCAAGAACTCTCTAATGTAAATGCGCATGAATCCTACGGCTGAATGTCTACGACTCACCGTTATTCCTTTGTCGCCAGTCGCACCCATCGGACCAGGCAAGCCATTCGGGCCCTGCAAACCCTGGTCACCGTGTTTTCCATCGGCACCTAAATTATTTTCAAAATAGGTTCTTTCTCTTCGTTTTCTTAAAAAAAATGTTGATAAAATCCGTTAAGATGACCTGGTATTCCCCGTTCGCCTGGGTTTCCGCTTTTTCCTGGAATTCCGGGCCGCCCAACGGGACCGCGGAGACCCTAAAGAAATCAATTCGCAACACAACAATTCAATAGAATAACGGCAGGTTGTAAGTTATTTTAATGTAATCAATATTGTACTTGTAACCCTTGCGGTCCTGCTCGGCCCGCTTCTCCTTGGGCCCCCTTAGTTCCGGTAATTCCAATAGGTCCCCGATCCCCTGTTTGACCCTTAGGCCCCGGTGCCCCATCTTAGGATAGCGCAACAAGATTAGTCATATGCGGACTTGTTTTTATGTGTATGTCACGCATACTTACCCTGGCCAGGCAAACCCCTCCCTCCGGCGGGGCCACGTTCTCCTACTGGCCCAATAGGTCCGCTGGGCCCCCTCACCCCTGGCTTCCCTCGTTTTCCTGGCGCCTGTTCGTAGTACACATTATAGTCTTTGAAAATGTTTTAAATTAGGTATCTCTGACTAACGCCAATGGCCCCCGTGATCCCTCTAAGCCCCGGAGCGCCAGCCTCTCCCTTCGAACCACCGTCCCCCTTCAACCCCATATCTCCAGGGATTCCCTGCATTGAAACGAAATTTAATAGTTATTTCATAGTTATTTTATAGTTAATTAGTTTTTTTTGCAAATGCATTATTTCACTTACCGGACTTCCTTTGGCTCCCACAGGACCAGTGCTACCTTGCGGGCCTGCAGGGCCCCTAACCCCTGGAAAACCTTGGGGACCGCTCTGACCAATTGAGCCTTGAGACCCCTTTTCACCGGTCGAACCGTCTTTGCCCGGGTTTCCTGGAGGCCCAACGTCTCTGCAATTTCATGATTCATTAGCAATTACGCCACCCTATGTGTCTAAATATGGCCCCTTAAGGGAGCGCAAAGACATTTTTCAATACCCTGGTGTTCCCGGTCTTCCAGCCTCGCCTATCATAGGAATAATGGTTTAGTTTCATAGACTTTAAAAACTGGATTTAGTTCCAAAATACCTCTTGGGCCCTGGATTCCTACGGACCCCTTAGGCCCTGGCGCTCCCTGGTCCCCTTTATTTCCAGGAGTTCTAAAGTACGTAAAACATTACTAATGAAGAATTTTCGAATTGGCGACCCTTACTCACCCTGGGAAGCCCGGGGGTCCAGATTTGCCAATGTTACCCTGCAAGAAAAAAAAAAGTAAGCCTTCCATCCAACTGACGCTTGGAGAAAAAACATTACCGTTAAGCCAGGCGGTCCCGCGACTCCGTCGATACCACGCAATCCCACGGGTCCGGGGGGCCCTTCTCGACCCCTTTCTCCTCTCGGCCCAGTAGGACCCTTTACAGAAGTTCGAATTGATATAATTGTTTTGGCAATTTAGCAATAACCATACCATTGGGCCTTGCGGACCCTGCGGACCAGCAGAGCCCGCAGTTCCTTTTTCTCCAGCGTTTCCTTGTTCTCCCTTGCTCCCATCCAATCCTGGAAAGCCTCGGTGTCCTTTCGATCCTGGTAGCCTATGTAACAAGCATGGAACAATGTGAAAAATCATAAATATAAGGAAATCTCGACCAATAGGTCTTCACAGTGTTTGCCTACAGTATTAAAAGTTAAATTAAAAATCATAGTTCAGAAAGTGATGAAACTAACCCAGGCATTCCCGGCAAACCTCTCGGCCCTAGTAGACAAAGTAGTTTAGCATCGCTAGAATCGTTTCTCGACGATAATTATTGTTGAAAGCAAAGTTTCAAATAATACCTGGAGGGCCTGGAGGTCTAAATAAAGAAAAATAAAATTAGCATTTTAGCAACGTTGTTTTCATAAAGTAGAAAAAAGCAATCAAAAGAATAATAATTTTGCAAACCGTACTTTTCTGTAAACAAATTATTTTAATAGCTCTTTTGTGATGATGATTTATAAATTTTACCCTGAAGGTCCTGGTTGGCCGTCGTCACCTGCGTCACCCTGTAATACAGAAATATTTTATTTCGTTGCAGCCGAATGAGCCGGTCCTAAGACAAGCGGGGTTTATAAGGCATGCGCTTGTGTAGAGCGGGTAACGGCGGGTTTACAACAAATTTTGGCGTCGTTAGAGAGGCCTACATAATACCCTATATTAATATAATAAATCAAATTCAATTTCTTTAAGGCAACATGCTCGGGAACCGACCAAGTGAAACACTTTAATTTTTCAAGCCTAATTATCTTTCAAGCATCATTATTTCAATTTCTTTAGATATTACGTCTTTGCCGGGCGGTCCCGGGAGACCGCGTAAGCCTTCCGGTCCGGGCGGGCCATTCGGACCGGGCTCGCCAGTTTCGCCGCGGGCTCCAGTGAATCCCTGCGGACCTTGCTGTCCAACTGGACCTGTTCCAGAAATACTCAGATTTAATTGTTTTTCTCAATCATTGTAAGTTTTGGGAACCTTGTGGCCCTCTAGGTCCAACTGGACCAGTCTGAGCTTGAACGAACTGGAACTGGTCAAGGACGGGGCCCTTCTCCCCGCCCCCTTGAGACTGACTTAGTTGCGTTATAAATGGAGTGATCTGTATACAATGGTCCATATTATTTGCATAGTTACACTACTTGGCAACATCCTTACGTCAGGCGTTGGTCCGGGGGGACCAGGGTTTCCTAAGACAAAACTATTTTGCATCAAATTCGTTAACTTTTTTGTAGCAGTGTTTAGTAAAAATAATAACCTGGAATTCCAGGAAAACCGCTGCTTCCTAAAAATTAAAAAAAATTAAAAGCTAATAAAAACTGCTGAATAAATTTCAATTAAAAAAAATCAGGATACCAGGGGTCCCTTGCTGTCCCTTGGGCCCCTGCGGTCCAGAAAATCCATCTTCACCCTGTTTTTCATTTATATAAAAATAATTTAGACGTGTGCTTTGATTATTCGCTTTGATTAGATAGATAGATAGACCTTGTGAAATAATAAAATAAGAAGTTTCACAACACATTATTAAAAATTAAGTATTTTTTTAAATTATCTATCGCCGTTTTAATACTAAATTTTCAAAAGTACACTTCACTCACCCGTGGTCCGGCCGTTGTTCCGCTAGTCTAAAATTCCAAAAATGAATTAAATCATATAAATTTAATTTCAAGTTGTTAATTGTGCAAGATGCGTTTTTAGTTTTTCTGGAACCAGAAATTTAGAAGAATTTTGACTAAAGGGATCGGTCTAATTTTAGTAAAATTAACAAAATCAGAGCAAGTTGGTGTACCCCAGAAGGTGAATCATCATCAGTACATATTGGGCAGCACTGTCCCAAGGGAATGTATTGTTGGGAGTTGCAAGCCAAAGTGGGACACTCCACGTCGTCACAGTTTGACCCTGGACAGCCCTCCCTGTTGCATTCCACGGTGCCACGGATGCAGCGACAAAGCGCACATGTGTCAGGTTTCCAGTCCTCGCCGTCTTTGTATATCCTCCCTTCGAACTCGCAGTTTCTGGGGTCTGCAAATTTTTGCAAATTTTTGCAAATTTTACGCTTTACCCAAAATATTTTGCAATAATATTTTGGACCCAAACATCTAACCCGGTGGCGGACTTCGAGTCGTCGTTTCTGGAGGCAGCGTCTTGGGACCCTCCGCTGGCGGTGTCGGCGTTCTGGGGGCACGTTGTGTAGTCGAACTCGGTTTTGCTGAAATTTAAAATTTTATTGTCGCTGCTTTGCAAAAATTATTAAAAACAACGCGGTTTTTCATGAATTTTCTTTCAATTGTAAAGTATTCCAGAAGTTATTAAGCATGCATGGACTTTGTTCAAACAATTTTTTTTCAAAATTTAGCAGGATTGTGTGTGAAATAAGGAAACGAAGTGTTTGAATGAATTTTTTTTTTGTAGGAAGTTGACCTTATCATTTTTGTTTTCATTTGCTAACACGACCCCTGCCCCGCTGCTAGTCCCATTTATCATTAGTTAAGTTCCAGACTGATTCTGCACTCACTTCGCATGGACAAAATAGAGGTCATTAACCTTAGAAAGACCTATTCTAAAACGGTTAATTTTTTTTTTAACATATTTAAGAGTTCTGATTTATCATCCGAAAATAATTTTTGCATTTCTACTTCTACCGAGAAACATAAATACAAATACAGGCAATATAATAAGGACGTTTAGGCATTTTTTAAACATTGTGGTTACAAATGAAGCCTCTCGTGAAAAAATTGCAAAAGTTGCCGTTTGAGTAAAAAATTCCTGGAGAAAGTTACTTTCACTTTTGCTTTGTGATGTGATGCAATCTGATAAGATAATGTTGAAACCAATTTGTACTGACAGTATTTAGGAAAGTCCTGAACAGTACCGCTCACTTACTTTCATCTGATTCGTCGACATTGTACTCGTCATAGTCATAGGCGCTGTACTCGTTGTAGTCACCACCACCGGTTCCACCAGGAGCACCGTTTCCACCATTTCCGTTCCGCGGCCGTGCTCCACCGCCCCCCGGATGTTGCCCAGTCACTGAGATCACAAAGCAAACAAGAAGCGTCACTGTCCACTTCCACTTCCCCATTTTCGCTTGATCTTAAACTAGAAACGCTGAAGACAGAATTCTAGAAGTCTCCTAAATTCTAGTCTTCTCTCATCCTCCTTCGGAAGGTTTTCAATCAATTCAAACGGTTTTAGGTCAGAGCTACCTATAACTAAAGTATTGTCGAAAGTAGTCCAAAATGGAGAACTAGCTACAGTTAATTTATATTAAAATAGGCAGCATCATGTCATGCTGCTCGTCTGAAACTGGGATTGGACTTGTAGAATCCCGCAGTTCCAGCGTCTCTCCAATGACCAGGACAGAAAAGGTCAATTGAAGGGGCGCTGTTATTCCTTGTGTGAAAATTGGCTCCCACCATAAGAGATTAGCAATAACCAAAATTAGAAGCTGAAATAAAGCATCGTCTCTAGCGCGAGAAGACGCTTATCTCTGTAGAAAGCAAGTGATCCAAATTCGCTTCCTACTTTTCATTCTCTCCATTCATAGTTCAATCAACCCATAATGCTAGAGAGATGCACTGGAATTGCCGTTATAACTTTCATAAAAAGCTATTCCAAAAATAACATTTTTACAGAAAGAGAGGCTGGAAAATTTATTTAAAAAAACAGACTATTGAATAGTCATAATGAAGAAAGTATAATAATACAAATGGATAACTGTAGAGCGTAGTTTAGTGGCCGCGTCCTCCGCCGCCTCCACGGGGAGGTCCTTGTCCCAACCAGCTGCCACCACCGCGTCCGGCGCCTCGTGTTGGGCCACCAAGGCCCCCTCCACGACCTCCTCTTCCTCGCACTACAAAAAAATACATTCAGTCAGTCTCGAAAGATCCTAACTGGCATTACATTCTGTCGTGACGTTTACAATCGGTTTAACTTACTTGCTCCACGCATCAATGCGACCTTGCCCCGAGCTCCAGCCATGACCCCACCCGGCGTAATTCCGCCTCCAGTTTTCCCCCCTCTCTTAAACATTGGAGCATTCTTCAGCATGTCCGGCAGTATGAGAAATCTAATTTTCGATCCGCGAATGAACACCAAGTCCAGCTCATTCTTCCGACCGTCTCGATAGGTTACATGAACGTTAGCAATTTGGCAGTTCATGTTATCTTCGGCCTCGACCAACTTCCCTCGAAACGTTTCTCCATTGATGGTTTCGCAGGTTATTATATGACCCTCCGCCTCATGCAGAACCTTGATCGGTACGCCGATTGACATGATCTAGATCTAGAAGAATAAGCAATGCAAGAACTACTCTCCTATTAACTAGTCCACTAGTAACTAGTAATTAGTGATTGATTGATCGTAACTGAGCTTACCGTAAGATACTACCGATACTTTCTCAAATAACGTAAACGATTACTTGCTGGATGAATTAATTGAAAAATCAAATTGATTTCAAAAGAAAAGCGACGAAGTCAAACTCAAGCGAAGAGTCTGCTTTTCGGCGCCACTCAAAATCTGAATTTGTGTCAAAGTGAGACAGAGAAACTGAATTAGGAAAAAAAAATTTAAATAGCGAAAACTATCATGATTTGCTTGATCAGAATAACTAATTAATTATTAATTCTTCTAATTGAGATGTCAATTAACAATTACTAATTTAAGGGTATTTACAGGGAAACAGATGGTTATCCGATTGATCTCTTCTCATTCTCTTCTTCATTGGACAGTGGAGAGGAGATGAGAGGTCGCAGCTGATTAGACAGGTAAAAAGGTCTTCTACTTCTTTCTGAGTCATCGGGCAAAAACTGGTCTGGTTACATAAATCGTTGCTACTACCTCAGGTCATTAACCTCTATTCTCAGGTCATCCTCATCTTACAATGATATACCATATGAAGCACTGGTGACACCACACCTGGAGTAGACCTTCACTAGTAATCGACGGTACATTGTAATTTAAAGAACCATTTACCTACATTTTGAAGCGAAAGAGGTAAGGAATTGATAATTGTTTTCGTAAACTAAACTAAGAATCTCAATAGCGTCAGCATGTCATTAGTATCGCTCGGTCTTTGATTTCATATATGATTCGTCGTTTTGTAGTTTGACTAACGATAGATACCGATATAGTTGGTATAAAGTTTTGGTTCTCGTTTGGGATCGCCCAATTATAGGTGAAGGAGCATCGGAGAAATCAAGATCGGAGAACGATTGGCACAAATACCGCACAAGGTTATATGATGGCACAATGGAAACCTTTCCAACAGCTAATGATGGCTCTTTTCGTAATTACAATGGCGGGTTGGTGTATTACGCCAGCCAGAGCTGCGGTAAGGACGAAATCTCCGTTATGGATTTATTTGAAATGACTTATTTGTATTGCATTCAATTAATACCCTCCAGCGGCTTCTATAAAGTGTATAATAATTCAATTCTGGGCTGTTTAGGGCACCTCCT
>VYYI01001313.1:6779-18946 GCA_021029175.1 Bilobella aurantiaca
TGTGTGTGTGTGTGTGTGTGTGTGTGTGTGTGTGTGTGTGTGTGTGTGTGTGTGTGTGTGTGTTTCGAAAAACATGAGCCATATTGAGCCTACCTGGAGGGACGGACTGACAGAGGGGTTCATTGGAGTGCCACAGTGGTAGTACTTGGGTGAGTGAGAGCTATTGGTAGTTGTAGTAGTTAACTGGGTGGACAGGGGAAACTTTGTAATTAAGCGCCTTCTGGGTAAACTCTGTCATCACTTTGTATAATCATTGTGAGTGGAGGGGATTATTGCAGGTATTTGAAATCATTAATGTATGTGAGTCATCATAAATTTATCTTTGTCGTATCTTCCGGATGGGGTTCATTTAGGGTGTCTCAGCAGTTGTTATTTGACGTTAATTCCTGGGTTTGGTGACATGAGCGCGTGTGTTTTGTATGTTTGCGGGCGGTGATGCTGTCCTGTGTGTGTGTGTGGCACCGTACAAGTTTGCTCGAGGTATCATGTATGTAAGTGCGGGTCTCTTTGTGTGTGTTCGTTTGCCTGTGGGTTTTGTGTACGTTGTGTGTGCGTTTCACTGTGTGTGGAGTGTGCGTTATTGTGAGTTTGAGTACGACCGTGCGTAAGTGTACTCTACTGCCGATGTCAGTACGCTTGCATGCGGTGCTGTAAATAAGACTGGATGTGTGTTCGGTACTGTTTGTGTGTGTGTGTGTGTGTGTGTGTGTGTGTGTGTGTGTGTGTGTGTGTGTGTGTGTGTGTGTGTGTGTGTGTGTAGTGTAAATGTGTTCTGTATTTCGTCTGTGAGTACGTTTGTGTGCAGTGTGAAAGTGTGATAGTCTATGGGGTAGCTTGAGTGGCATTGTTTACATGTTTGATCCAGGTGTCGTCTCCTTGTGCGCGCGCGTGCGCGGCATTTAGTGTGTGGTGTACATGTATATGTATTCGAACAGGTATACATATGTGCGGATTTTACGCCGCTAAAATTGGGAAACTATGGCCATTTCCCCCCAGAGTGCCCGAAATTTCGTCGGTCGGTGACGTGGTCTTGCACACAGGCATTCTTACTCATGTGTGTCGAACCCCTGGTTCTATTACCCCATTTAATTTTCTGCTCCCGACTCCGTTCTTCTCAGTACTCCCCCCATGGGGTTCATCTGCGTAATAATAATGGGCAATGTAATAACATTGAATCCCCACTGCCTTCTATATCGGTTCCTCCACCCGCCCGCATCTTTGGTGGTCCCAACTCCCGCACACTCGTAGAGTAACTAGCATCATTTTGAGAAGGTTTTGCAATCAAGGATTTCTATTCGCATAGCCATTATAATGGAGCAGGAGTGAGACCCTCTGTGTAGTATTAACATACGGTGGACTCACCCTCTTGGAAAATCCCTTCGCTGCTGTCATTGTCGTTGAGCTCCATGCGGGGGCTTCATGCTCTGTTGTGTTCATAGCTTGAGTTCGGCATATATGTTCCAACCGTCGGTGTGGCCTCCTCTGGACAATTGATCCACCTGTTCCAGTAGTCCTGGCCTTACGTATATATTCCCAGGAGGCCACTGCGACAATCCAGTGCACGGGGCGAATACTAATATCATGCGAGCTTGTATGTGAGAATCGACTCGAACGGGGCGCGACTGTACAGTAATAATAGGTGGACGGGGAAACTGGGTTGGAAACTGGGTTAGTTCCAGTCTCTCTCCGCACGATGTACTGCACAACTTTCTTATTGGGATTGGTCGGGGAATGGCCGCTGGTGGGATGATTGCTTCGGCCTTGGACGGCATAATTGGGCAATGAGAGTCGGCAGGTGTGCATGCTGGCTTGCCGTAGAATCTTACCCGGTAAATGTCGAAATCGGGAATGGCAAAGTTGAGAGGCACACGTTGGACCCACAATTGTGTTGGAACGTGTTGAGAAAACTCTCTTACGAGACCTCTGAATACAGACTACATATTTCAATTTTGAAATTTTGCAAAGATCCGCAATGAAAACAGCATGTGGGGCTAAATTGTTAATTTCCCAACTGGATTTCGCTATTTGATGGAGGAACCCCTGTGTAAACGAAGAACATTTGGTGGAAATAGCAAAGGGTATAATTTCGATAACTTCTCATTATGACTACAAAGCGTCCGGTCTATTTCCGTCCGACTCTCAGCAGCTCAGAGTTCATTTGGTGGAGTTCTCCGTCATCCAATTCATTTGGCGGGCCGACAGCCGATTAAATTTGCCGATTAAAGCTGGGGAGGAATATAGAATTTCGGAGCGGATATATTACAGTAGTACTCGGTTCGGACGTCAGATCGGAAAATGAGGATAATTTAGATCCCCACCGATTCTGTATTGTAATGTGAATGTGACTGTGGGTGGGGAAGTATAAAGAGAGGGGAGATGGAATGGTAATTTTACGCTTGTGTCAAATGATATGGAGGCTCCAGGAGCAAATAGTATTTCCCCGTAACCCGAATAGGTATTTTATGGGAGAGGACTCATATGATTTGCTGGAAGATTCAGGGAAAACCCCCCTCAAGTTCCACTTTGGTGTCTCATAAAAATGGTGGGGCTGGTCTCGTCGTATACGATTTAACCCAATTCCATAAAGACGCCGCTTCCCGTCCGCATTCATCCCCTTTTTTCTCTTGCAGAGCCTTTATATATGAGCGCTGACTTGAGGGATGGCTTCCATGCTATTTCGTTCTATATCATAATGTGTTAAGAATTCTCCTGTTCGGGTCGTGGATGGAGGGGGCATTTGGTTGGAGAACCTAATATAGTCCTATGTTGTTGTTGTTGTTGTTGTTGTTGCCATTGCAGTAAATTTTATTTTCTGGTAAATAGCTTCTGTCTCAAGATGAATAATACCTGGGTCGTAAATATATGAAATTATTTATGCGACTGTGCCTTTGCCTTGGGCCAGAGGGAAATTTATATGATTTAACCGGTCGGATGGAAGATGTGTATGTATGCACGTGTACGGTAAATGGGATATTTGGCGTGTGTTACCGGAAGCCATAGAGCCAGCCACAGCTTGATGACGTCACCTGTATGCCGGGCAAGACGATTTTGAAATTGGAGCGAGTGAAAAAACGAGCAACGTCAAACGGCAGTTTATTTCAGAAAGGTTTGGGTCACCTCACAGATAATCCCAGTGAAGTTTTGTTGTCGGAGGGGTGGAAGTTTGTGCATTGTCGGCAAAAGTTAGAAGAAATTCCGGATTTTCTGTTTTTATCATTTTACAATTATATCAACTATCATTTTTATTGTACATATTTGGGATTTGTAGTAGGTTAACGGTATTCGGGAGGACAGTGTGCAAGTAGATAAAGTTTTTAGCGGATCCCCTCAAGCAAGATACAGGTGGATGAGGATCGCAGATGAGTTGACATGGATCACCAGCCCCGTTTGGGTTCAAGATGTGCAACATATAATTACTTGCAGTACAGATTCGTACTTTTTAGACGAGGAACATCTTTAAATTTCCGAGGGATACACAAATATCGTGCTATTTGTTCGAGGCGAGGAGACCTACTTTGGGTTGATTCTTCTCGGAATTGTCTGTTTGCTCCGCTGTTTAGGTAACTCGTTTACTCCTCATGGTCGCATTTACCGAATGTTCCTTGCAGTGTATACCTTTCCTCTGTCCGTAGTGACGTCAGGTATGTGGGGATCCATTGCCGTCGACTGACTCTGGGATGGAAAATTCTGCGGCGTATATCCTTCTTGGGTCGAGAGAACTCACTGTCAGTTTCAGTGTGTGTTTGCCATTTAGTGCTTGACATGATGCTGATAAGGCACTGGAGTCGGTGCGGTGCCATTCGAAGGACTGTCGTTTCCAAATTTTGGGTGCGGATGCGATATGCGATGCGGATCATCGCATTCAGTGATTCGCTAATACCAATAATATACAAATTATTCTGGGACCCGCTAATGTACATAAAAGTAATTATATATTTATTTATATTTTTATATTAATTTTTATTAATTATTTATTATTTCTCTTCATTCATTTTTTATTTATACTAAACCAACTTCTATTAATTTTCTTATACTGAAGTGTAGATACTCAGTATAACTTTGGTCCCATGAATGTGGTGCCTTGCATCAGACTTGGTGAACTCTCCATTGTTCATTAATGCAGATGTGGCATTGGTATGGTCCGATGCGATGGGATACGAAGCACTGTCGCACCCAAATTCTGGAAGGCAAATGCGATGCTCCGCATCGCATCGCATTCGTGTAAATTGTGATGGATCGTTTGTTGGGAGTCGTAAATACATACGTATATATGCTGTAGGAGTAGTTGAAATGGTGAGATCCGCTCCGTCCGTCTATTTCAAAGGCGGGACTCACTTTACGTAAATAATGAGACAGTGGAATTTAAAGTCGGTGAGGTTCGTTATTTCATCCGTGTACAGAGTCCGCGTATAGTCACTGCCTTGGATGAAGGAAAACATTTTGGGTTGTTGGAACAAATGGCGGGAGCTTTTGATAATGCCTTGGGGGACAGGGACCGCGGGGAAGTACATTATATATTCCGGAGTTTCCTGGAACAATGTTGTGTGTATGAGTAGTGCGCCCGGGAATGTGATCAATGTTCCGCAATGTACTCTCTCAACACAGAGTCAGACGGAATACTCAATGAATATGAGTCCGGGTCTTGGAGCGGATCGTTTCACGAAGGGTTGATTTAATGGGCAATTTATTTTTTATTCCTCACTGACTTTAGACGGTGAATAAACAAAATGCTTTCATCTTCATCCGCTCGGCAGCCCACGAAATTTCCTCAATTGTGGACCTCTCACAGTTTTATACCTTGGTAAACGGTAATATATGTGAAGACATGAGAATATGAGCGGTGTGGAAAAAATGTCGGAGTCGACTTTCGTAAGAGGTTGTTTGTCAGCGGCGCGGCACTCGTAACGCGTGAGTGTTGTTGGCCATGGCGGTGATTGAAAGGCGTCAACATATGGATTGCCTTCCAGCTGATGAATGTATGGGGATGACTTGAGACTATTGGACATCCCCAGTGGCGTGGACATTGCCACACACGTACGTGTGCAAATCACGTCCCATGTCGCCGCCATTAATTTTACCAACCTCCTAACCCACACTGTAGCTCTTTCCCTGCTGTACTAGGTTTGCATCTGCTGACTCTTCAGCTAGTTTGTGCCTGATCTAATAGCCCTAGCCAGTATCTTCTCATATAAGTATATACTATATGTACCCTCTCATGAGGATTTATTATTGGCCGGGAAGCGTGTCTGTATGTGTGTGTGTGTGTGTGTGTGTGTGTGTGTGTTAGCTGTCACGATATCTCTAGTGGCTGTGAAATAGGTTCGGAAAATGGAGAGCGGACTGGGGAAGAAAAGAAAGCTTTCTGCAGCAGCACAATCGTCTCAACAGGTTTCACTCACGGATAGTCGCTGCTGCTGACTTGAGTCGAGAGGCTGCGGCTGTGTGCTGCGGGTTGTGGGATCAGTGGGCGGGTGAGTGTGTGCATTTGTACGTATGCCGTAGTGATGAAGAAGGGAAACTTTGAATCTGGTTTGCTTCCGTAGTGTACGTATACTTTTCGCTCTTTTCCCCTCTTGAATATTTTAGTGGCTAAAGTTTGAAATATTATATCCAGCTTGAGGAGCACTCACAGGCATTACTCTTGTTGGCTCCTTCATCCTCTTGTTGAGAGGAACTGGAGTTGGGGACTTACTGACTGTGGGAAAATGAAATATGCCAGAGACTTTTGGGAGATGTTGATTGGTGATCTTCTCGTATGTACGTTCACGTTCTCCTAAAGATGACTATTACATGTGTGTAGAGAGTTTGAAGACGGGTGTATGTGCAGTTTTCCTTTGTGAAAATCCCCTGTTGATCTTGATGATTTATGTATTTTTTTAGTGAAAACATGTGCATGTGACGGATTTGGATGATGTGCGGAGCAATCAGGCTCTTTGTTTCTGGCTTCCCAATTTCCCGCGTGATTCTGGATGGATGGAATAACCCCGCCGAGCGTGAATTTCTCTCCGGTAATTTCGGGTGGTTGGGAAAGATGAGAGAAAATGGGAAGCACTTTGGTGGGAAATGGGACGGATTTTAGTTGGATTTTTACTTTTGCTTTGATATTTTGTATTTATTGAACGTTGATTTTTTCCCTCTGTTTCTAGATATTTTCTACCGCTCTGCAGTGTGATTTTTTGTGAACTCGAATCCGTTTTTCCTGTGGGTTGGCGTGTACAATTTAATTAATGCGCAGATGCTTAGTCATGTCCGGAAATGGAAAAATGTATGGAGAAGTGCCTTTGACTGCTTGTACGAATTACTTTTTTATGAATTAATTTTTTATTTATTAGATTTTTGTTATGTTAATTCAAAACTGGATGGAATGCCCAAGTTGTTGTAATTGCTGTAATGTACGTTGCTCGACTATTGTGACGTAGGCTATTGTTCTGTAATTATTATGAAAATCTTTTCGCTTGTGAACACGGTAACCTCATATGTTGGACGAGAGTGAGTGATACTGTTGTAAGACTTTTTGTAAGATCCCCGTGAAGTTGGGCAGGAGCAGAGCTTTGTGTAAATTGAAATGCCAGGAGTGTTAAGTTGCCAAAGAAAAAGAAACCGAAGGAGTAAGTGTATGCATGTGTGTGTGTGTGTGTGATAGCGTCGGTGCGTTACGTTGGCTGATGTGGTAACCTTTGAATATAAATTTACTACAGTAATAGACTTCTCACCACAACTCCCGAGTCAAGTCTAAGGTTTCTGATAGGCATAAACTACCCGTCTTGTTATTCCAGAAACGTCATCATCATGAACAGATCGTTTAGAGGAGGCGTAGCTGAGCTGTATAGTAGTAGCAGTAGTAGTAGTAGTAGTAGTAGTAGTAGTAGTAGTAGTAGTAGTAGTAGTAGTATACTAGAAGTAGAAGAAAACCAAGTAGTGGTGGTCGTGGTATGGCACATTAGCAATGCTTATCATTGCACAGGGATGTGAAACTACGGAAGAGGGACAAGTCATAGCCTAAAAGACGCACAGCTCATTAATATGCAGATGTGGTGGTTTTTATGAGATGGAGGGTAGTTGGTGGGGATCCTAATATATCTTGGCTGATAGCGCCATTTTGACTTTGCTCAAATGGAACGGCTCCCGGTATGCGGGTAGAAGCAAGCCATATTAGACGGAGATACTTCAAAACGTCTGGTCTATGGCGTGGCCAAACTTATTCAGCTGCATCCTTTGTACTACACGAGCGCACTATACCAGCTCACAGACTATATGAGTCAGTCCATGCTTCCCAATCCCAGCCAACTGCGTCGTTGTTTTCACACCAACGCATACGACCAGCGGTTACTCCAATTACTACTACTATCCTCCAAACTTGCCCAACATCTCCATAATCAGGTGTAAATAGTTTTGGTTGTAAACCTTGAAGCTCACAGATTTTCCACCAGACAATGTCAGTCTATAGTTTTCGACCATCATTGGAAACTCTATACGTTTACCATGACCATTTGTGTGTGTGTGTGTGTGTGTGTATGTGTGCCAAACAAATAGAATGTGGGTCTCGAGGGAAGGAAGGTGTGTTCATTCGAAGGGAAATGAGGATGAGGCGGGAATTGATGAACGGTATGCGGGGTGCGGGGGAGGAGCGGGCATATAACGGGGGTGATGGTATTGAAAGGCTGGAGGTTAACGGTGAGCTGTTTGGGAGAGCGGGATTTGAAATATGTAAATTTACCCCATTACGCTTTTCCAGGGGTAAATGGGACGTGGTAGTTTTGTGAAAGATGAATTGTGCCGTGTTGTGGGAGTGGGTTGTGGTTGAAGTAGTAGTAATAGTAGTAGTAGTAGTAACTAAAGTATTACCATGGTAAAAAGTATGGAAGTGAGATGAAGGAATCTAGCCCTTGGTGTTTTATATTTGCCAGTGTTGTCATAGATATATATATATATATATGTATACATATATTTGTATAGAGAGGGCATAGCTTCCTAGAAATGGAATAATCTGAAAGGAAAATCTGAAATTGTATAGTGCTACTACACAAGGGCACTTTGCTCTTTCCCTTGCTCAAAAGGTTCCCCGCGAACAAGAGGGTAGGGAAACGTATGGGAGCGAGGGTCATAATAAGGAATTACACATATGACGTCAACCCATCTCAGTGTCCTCCGGATATTTTCGTCTGGGAAAGATAGAGAGAGAGAGAGAGAGAGAGTAAGAGAGTGGAAAAAAGTATATATATTTTCTGATTCTCTCATCAAAATTCCAATTCTTTCCTCCCTACTCCCGTCCGACTCCCTGCCCTATGCCAGTGTTGTGGTGGTGGATGATGGGATACAGAGCATCTGGTGTCGGAGTTGAGTGCATGAGGAGGACGACAGTCCACTTTTGAAATCTACACCCAAGGAAGATCTGACGGTGAGGGGAAAATCGGTCCGACTTTTTCCCTCCGTCACTTCTTCACCACCCTGTACTGCACTGACTTCGAAAAGGAGGGCTGAGATCCCAAGATTTTCCCCCCGCTGTGTCCCTCTCTCTCTCTCTCTCTCTCTCTCTGTTTCCTCCGGATCAAATGTAGAAGAAAAAAAGTTGGCGGCGAAGGGGAAAGTTGTGAATGTTTATGTATATATTTGTATGAAATGGTATAGCTTGTAGAAGTGCAAGGAGTCAAGTTTATTGACTTTTGGTCATCCCCGGGATTTTTGAAGGTCCAGAAATCCATGTCCAACCCGTATATGTGATATGTCAACGGTGCATTTGTGATTTGTGCATGGTCCACAGTACTGTACTACCACGTGCTATCATGTAACTGGCTCATTATTTTTATCCATTTTTTTCCCGCTCATTTTAATTTAAGACCAAATTATTCTAATGTTCACAACGGACTGAGAAATGTAAAAAATTTGCAACACGACCAAAGGCAATGGGTTGAGACCGGTGGGACTACTGCAACGGCCGTCTTCCACTACCGGGTAAAATTTCAAAGGAAATCATCCTTCTCGATGTTGGCGGTTAACCATAATGCTGCTGCTGCTGCACCACGACCAGAGTTCAAATGCTGTTCAGTGGAGACGTCCACCTTTTTCGAGGTATCATTTGAGATCCCAGGCGGGACGGGAGGAGATGGGACTGAAGGGGGGGGGGGGTGCAGAAGATCAAAGCATGGGTATTCTCCTCTGGCTTTCATCTCTCACTACTCGTGGTGGTCGTTCTTTTTTGCAAGTGGGAATCCTCCCTTTTTGGAGTTGTTCACACTTGGGTAAAATCTGGAGGAAAAAAAAAGTTTTTCTACCTCAAACTCTCTCTCTCTCTCTCTCTCTCTCTCTGTGTACACTCTCAGGCCACCGAGGCAGTCGTGGATTTTGGATTTGTCGGACGATGGCGATGATGACGACGACGGTGCGGGGAAGTTGGCTAGGAGCCATTGTGATTGTATCTTTTGTGAATGGTGAGATAGGGATGGGGATAAGGGGTGGTGTGAGCTATCCGGCTCGGACCTGAATGTTGAAAAGTTGGGGGATTTGGGACAGGTCCGTGTAATTAGCTCTTACATGCTTGCTAAACAGCTTCATTATGACGGGCCGCGGGATTGAGATAAGGGAACGACTGGGAGCCGGAACGTGTCAGGCTAGCCCATTAGCGAGATAATTTAGAGGGGGTCTGAATATTTCCGAGCAATATGGCCCTGCTTGCTGGAAACTGTTGGGTCCACTAGCACCACTGTCATCAATGTGTACTGTGCTGCATGCATGAGTCATATAATAGTAATAATGCTGTTGTAATGTAGGGAATAATAGTCCGCCAATGGTCCTTACATTTTTTTAAAAAAAAAACAGCGGAGTGGAGAATTTAGACGAGATAACCTTGAAGTCGTTATGTAGCCTTTAGTGCATGTATATTTCCCATGTATTATCTCGTCCAAGTTTTTCAAATCCTACATGTATAATAGTACATGAGTAAAAGCTGGCGACCAGACAGGGCTGGAGAGTAGGGAGTGGGGGAGCCGGGATGTATTTTTGCATGCGGAAGGCCAAGCAATAATTTCCCCCGCACTCGTCGTTCCGTCGTTGAAGACGTGCTGCTTCTGCTGCCCCCGCTCATTAGGGAAGCCTTTGTGTGCGGAGTGGGGGAGCGTGAGTGAGTGTTGCTCAGCCATTCCATTCCGTCGTCTTACGATAATGAGCTTTGTCCAGCAAATTCTTCTTGGCCAACGCCTGTGTGTCGTGCTGGCAGAAGTGGTGGCACTGCCTCGACCACTAGTGTGCTACGAGTATGAGTACCACTACTACCACCACTACTACTACTACTACTACTACTACTATTTACCACCACTATCTTCATGGCCGTTTCCGTGACGGTTTCTAGCCCTGCCTGGGCCACTATACGGCGGGTCCATGGTGCGGTAGCGTCTTCCACGGAGAGGTCTTCGAGACTCGGAAAACTCCGCGGCAATAGAGCTATTATCATGGAGATGAAAACGGTTAGTTGGGAAGTGGACGACTCGTCCCGCCGCCGTCCTGTCGCACCACTACAGTACTACATTCAATGTTTCTTCCAGTAACTAAACTGACTGTGAGTGGAAACACTGTGGTTGCATGGTGATGAGGGTGAGTGGAGGACAAGGGGTGTGGAAGTACTGTTAAATCCCCCCGTTATTGCACACTTTCTGCCCCCCCCCCCCCCCCGCTCCCGCCACTTGAAAAATCAGGGATCATGAATTATTTACTGGGGGACCATTAGAGGGATTCGTTACGAGTGGCGTCGCACATTTCCCGAGCTCGTATAATTGAGTCAGTCGTGTATTAGTGTGTGTGTGTGTGTGTGTGTGTGTGTGTGTGTGTGTTAGCATCAGTGTGTGTGTGTGTGTATGTGTGGAAGTAAATTTTTAAGCGTCACATTGTGTATTTATTTGTAAATATAATTGTGTTTGTGTATGCGTTCATTTGTTGGTACGAGTTTGCTGTATTGGTTTGCCTTTGTAATTGTGTACAGATATGTGCATTTGTGTCAGCGTAAGCGTGTGTGTGTGTGTGTGTGTACTTGTGGGCGTAAGGGTAAGTATGTGTGTTTGAATGCAAACTGTGTGTGCTAGCTTCAGTGTGTGTTTTTGGGTACGTGAACTTGTGCATGTGTGTGTGTGAGCCTCAACGTGTGTGTATAAGCAGGAGCGCGGGTTTGTATGAATTTCAGTTTGTTAGATCATTTTGGATTGCGAGTGTCGGTTTGTGTGTGTGTTTGTGTGTGTGTGTGTGTGTGTGTGTGTGTGTATGAGCAGGAGCGCGGGTTTGTATGAATTTCAGTTTGTTAGATTATTTTTGATTGCGAGTGTCAGTTTGTGTGTGTGTGTGTGTGTGTGTGTGTGTATGAGCAGGAGCGCGGGTTTTTATGAATTTCAGTTTGTTAGATTATTTTGGATTGCGAGTGTCAGTTTGTGTGTGTGTGTGTGTGTGTGTGTGTATTTGTGGCTGTGAGTGTTGGCAAAGTGAGTGCATATGACTCCTAAGGTGTGACTGTGTGCGATTGTTTTGGTTTGTGAGCAGTACCACAGGGAGTTGGTGAAATTTTAGCTAATGTTCATCCATTTTCCAAGGATCGTCGTCGTCGTCGGCATCATCATCATCACCATCATCACGGCAGCTGTTCATTATACTCTGCACGCACCCGCTCGATTAGACTCATGAATTTGTACGTGGTCGGTAAGGGAATAATGACCATGGCTTCAAGTTCCCCCCTTCCCCCCTATCCACACTCTTCTCATATTCTTTCCATTGTTCCGTTCCGACTGACTGTGAAAGTATGTGGTCTCGGTGGTACAGGAGAGTCTGTTTACCTATCCAGAGGAGAGGATGCCGCCGCCGGTTTCAATTTCCGTCTCATTTTCACGCCGCACTTTCTCACCCCTGTGCGCCCGCACGCAGTCTTTCACCACTGACTCTCATTCATGTGGCCAAACGAGTCTTTCCCAGCTGGTAAATTCCCGCTGTAATAATCGTGAAACCCCTCATGACGAGATCATTGGATAAAATGAGGGAGGGCGGGAGTAATGAAACAGGTGATCTGGTGGATCTCATGTATTACACTGGAGTCCGGGTCTTTTTCAAATGAATGGCTGAATGTAACAATTCCATTTCCAACATGAATGAGGGGCCCGCTGGATTAACACCGAAATGTCCATTTGGCTAAAAAG
>VYYI01001314.1:0-20436 GCA_021029175.1 Bilobella aurantiaca
GGACAGACGGACAGACGGACGGACGGACAGAAATGACGAAAACATAAGTAGCTTTCAGCTTCGCTTCCGCTACTAATAATGTGCACTATACTTTCAAAAGTAGGCCGAGTTGGCTTAGTGGCTAGAGCTTCTATCTCTCTCCTTCCACTACTAGCAAGCTAGGGAACGGGGGTTCAAATCCCCCAGTTAGTCACACAAAAGTTATTTACTATTGGGTTTAACTTTAAGGAATTACCTTGCCTCCCACCTTGTGTCCGTGATTAGGCATACATGGACAAAGGATGTGGAAATTAGCCGATAGGATTTCCAATAACCTTGTGAGAATTCAGAAGACGATCCTCATTTGCATACCTGCTAATGAGTCCTTCCTTTCATATCCCTAACCACTTCCTTATACGTTGACCAGCCGCTCTGCGGGAATGTCAAATAGCGCTACTTAATCATACTTTGAAACTACTATTTTCAACATAAAATTCTTCGGAGCACATGCGTAAACCTATAAGTCGTTTTAATATTTGAAATTCAGCCGAGTAATTTTGTTAAATCAGATATAAATGGTAATATTTGAAGTAGGGATCACAAGAAATACATAAAATACATTTTCATCGTTTTCAATTTTAATTTGATTAAAATCATGCGTGATAAATTCAAGTAACCAGTAAAGTCATTCTGTGTAAGTCTACTAAACGAAATCTCAACTCCAATGTATTACTTTTTGATTTTTTAGATGAAGTTTTTGAAGTTTTTCAATTCGATTGATTTTGTACACTTGGATATCAAGCCGGACAATTTTGTCCTGGATCCAAAGGATAAAACTAAAATTGTGCCAATTGACTTTGGATTTTCGAAATTCCAGGGCAGTAAGGAAATCCATGTACACATTCACCAAAGAAGAACGTACACTAGCCTCAACAAAGATAACAGAGGAGGTATGTAACTTATGACAAAGAAGATCTATATAACATAAATATAATATCAATAACATACACATTTCTAAATCTCAAAATATCAAGCTAATCAAATTATAATTAATAATTTGCATAAACATAAATAACCAAAATTTAAAATATCCAGCAACTCAAAATATGATTAATAATTTGAAACATTGATGTTGTAGGGTTAACTCCATTAGAAGAAGCTGAGGGATTTATTATTTTATTTGTTGAAATTTTGACGGGATCCATACTATGGAAGACACCCTACCTTTCTGATGAAGAAATAGAAAATTTTAAGAAGGAATTTCCAACCTACATAATGAAGCGCCTTGAAAGTAATATATACTAACAAGTTATTGGCTTCTTGAGAATTTACATTTGTTTAAATTGACGGAACACTAATTTACAAATTATTTTGTTTAAGATTTTCCAGACGTACCACACTTAGCTAGTTTGTTAATTACAATGCTGAACAACATCAGAGATCACAAGAAGTGTGAGTATGAACTAATACCGGAGCTTGAAAAAATAATTGCATTGAAAGGAGAAAATTTTATTCCCCTACCTCCCATACCTGAATAAATATTAAAAAAGACGAGAAAAATTAAATGTTCTCTAAAACTTTAAAGAACTGAGTTTTTTTTTTTCAAAAATAAAAATATTTTTATCATACTAAAGTTAACAAATACTTTGAGATCAAATCGAAACGAAATTATTTACCTCCATTTGTCAACTCAACTCTGCTCTTTAAACTTGTAAACGTTTAAATTTGGAAATATTGAAATTTAAAATCCTCCTTTTTTAGGACGGCCTTGTTTGGTTTTAATATGATTTTCAATACTGCTTCTTTTCTTTTAACCAATATTCGTCAATTAATTAAACCAATTGAACACTGCCAGATAGCCATCTTCACACAAGCATTACTTCACAAAAATAAAACTTTTGTTATGCACACTTTTTTTAAAATAATCCGGTTCCTCGTTCTTGGCCATTTACCTTTCATTCCAAGTTGGATCCTTTGTTGTACTATGCTTTGACACCAATGATCTAGTCACGAGATTATCTTTCTTTTACGGTTCATTATTAAAGACTAAATACTTCCTCCCTAATGAAGGTGGGCCCTTAAGGTACCAGTTCTGAAATTCTCTAGATCCTACCAATCTGGTCGCTTACTCTTAAAAAATTGAGGTTAAGACAAAATTCAGATTATACGAAGACGGCCTTGCTTGGATTACAACGCGCGCAACATTAGACAACCAAATCACCACAATTTAAACATTATATTCTCCACATTAATTGCCGTATTTTTTATAACCGGAGTTTTTGATCAGTCAATCGGAACACTTTGAATCTGTGTGTATCACATACTTTTACATTAGGCTATTTTTGCCATCATTTAGTAGAGTCTAGCTGTTTTATATGAAGACACAGTCAACCCTTCGGTTGCGTCATAACTCCCCAACGCATTAACTTTTTGGAAATCTGTTTAGGAGAGAGTGTTTTGAGGGTCAAGAGTGAGGTCAATTTTGGAGATGGGTCGTTGGGGTCTGACTCTTCCCCTCATTTCGACCCCAAAATCGAAAGCAAAATTTCAAACTGAAATATTGTTTTCTTCGGGTTTTCGCTAGTATTGCATATAGCGAAAAGTTATGATGCTCCAACGACCCATTTGACCCCTGCCCCAACCCTATCAATTTCTTGACGTCCTAAATGACCACAAACCCGAAAAATCAGATTTTTCGTCTTTATTTTTAGTTTTGAATGAAACAAAAGTTTATGGTTTCCCCATCACCCAGATTCCCATGACCCCTTAAAAAAAATTTCAGACAAAAAATCGAGGGTTTCGATTCCAAAATTGCATGACATATTTTAAATTGCAACTGGGCGGGCAAAAAAAATTAAATTAAAAATTTCAAGTAAAAATTATACTCTTGTGTCACGTAACCGGAACAATACTCACATAAGCCATAAGCTATAAACAGTGTAACCAATTACAGATGTGCAACGTTAATGTGCTTAGTAATTGGAGGAGTGTATGGGTGAAGAATGCGTGTAATGGTGGGTCGGACATATATAGTAACACAATCTTAACAGCAACATGTACTATCGTCATAGGCTTTGGAAATGGTGAGTTCATAGTATTGGCTTGGCTGTTTTAGCATAACTCAAAACAGCTAAGCTAATATGTATGTATGTTAATGGAGGGGGTATTTCTACCGACACCGCTCAGGCCTCAATCGGGCCCATTTCAGTAACTCTACCAAATACACTATCAATGGCCTCCCTATCGTCTCCGCACCTTTAGGAGTCAGGATAACCATCATTCAAGGTCATTCCAACGACTCCAGGTGCCTTAACGGAGAAAGTTAGGATTCTTGCATAAGGAACTCCATGGTTGGACTTACGCTCCTATGCTATCAATCTGCATATGCAGATTGTCCATTTAATGCACAGTCCAGATAAAGCAGCTCCGAGAAGAGTTCTTTTTTTTATACATTTCTAGAACATAGACGCCAAAGGTCCTATGACACTTTTTTATTGGGCGGATCAGGATTTGATCCCAAGAAGCCAGTGGAAAGGAATTAACGTCCTAGCCAACTGGACCTCATGGCCCGTTACCTCAATCATTCTGACAGCATGGTCATGCCACCCCTTGAAATGCACTTTGCCAATAAATTTTTGTTAATCCTATGCTTTTGGCCACGTTATTGGGTCAGCATTGCATATTGTAGAGAAACTATTTAATTGCGTCAAATAATCTTTCACCTCTACTGTATTATATGATATGAATCTTGCAGATATACAGCATTTTCCTAGAAATATTTAAAAAGCAAATAATGTTAGCGCTACCAATCCTGATTACTATAGTGTTCAAGAAATAATTGAAACAACAATTTCTTATAGACAACTTTTTTTAAAATATTTTAGATAGCTTGGAGCTATAAATTTGCGCAACCAGCTTATAACTATTAATACTTTATTACTAAGTTAATTATATATTTAGAATTCTTCATTAAGAAAATGTACGTCTTAAAACATAACTGTTTGTTTGAACATCTTGTGTCACGACAGTTGACCAAATGTTCACACCTACTAATTAATTTAGTGACTACAGACCAAGTATTCACATGCAACTTTAATTCATTTATTTAGCAACTTGTGGCAAATGTCCGAATGTTGCACAGAACTCTTTTGAAAGGTAGGGAGCCTTTTGGTGCGTTAAATGAAATTTTACAATAAACATAGTAACATATTACATAGTAAGCATTATTATATAAGTCAGTGAGAGATGTTTTTTGTCTTATGTGTATGTTAATGGGGGGCTACTATTAATAGGAAAAATAGTCTTTTGTAAAGGGGATTTTACGCCAAAAGCGAGAGACGCCTTTGCCTTCGGAAACAATTGTCAAAAAGTTGTTTTGCTCAAAAATTATGCTAGGTTAACCATTAGAACTGAATTGCAATACTAGTACTAGTATACTGATCGTACTAGTTTTTAAGAAAGGAGTTTTTACAAATTTGCCTTGATCAGCCTCTTGTTTAAATGAGTAAACAATTTGTAGCTTCTTAATTAGTAGGTTGATTATTAAAACAGATACATTATTGTTCTACATATTCACAATCATATTGTTTTTGAAAATTGGAGTAGTTTCATTTCATCAGTTAAATTTCATCTAAATAATTTCAATTCTACTTGTAGAAATAACAGTGTGAATTCTAATTGCTGAAAAAAATCGATCACTACAATACATTTTCTATGTTCATATTGTCACGACCACGATGCCAACGACCTCGTCGACACCGCGGACGCAACCATAGGTTATGTAGGTTATGTCACATTCACATATTTACAGACATGTGTCTGCGTAGATGAGTCCTTATCAGTTTGTCATGTTAGTCAGTTGTAGAGTCCATTGGTCTGTTCAACCTTGTCCTTGTGACCACTGCTATACATAGCAGTGGCCGTGTAGTTAGTTTTTGGTCATTTGTCCGTTGTCATTCGTCGAGTCCAAACCTCTGGCCCATGGCCATGTTACGCGTTGCCCCACCTTGACCTTTGTCGACCCCAACCTAGTCATAGATCTTGCAAATAAACAATTATGTGCAATCGTCATTCGTCATTGTCGTTGTCCATTGCTCATTGTCAAGCAAGTTGTCGCGTCGGCTCTGCCAGTTTAGCGCACCACGCACAGCACAGTCGACCCCGCCGAGAGTTCACGGTGGCACAGGAGGTGCCCGTGACAATATCAAAAGTCATCATGACAATGGACAGAGAAGTGTTCCTAAATGTCGTTTTGTGCAGGAATTGAGTAATGTTTATTTTTTATTAGAATACAATTTAGGTTAGGTGGACACAAATAGTTTTCAGTTTCTATTTTGTACAATTAGATGAGGAGATTATCCTTTTTTCTGAAAAAACAAGAGCTGAGATTATATTTCCTAGAAAGAAAATTGTCCAAGACTTGCTAAAAGTAGTACTCGTAAAAGAGCCCGTTTTTCCTTAGAAATACAACTACAGAACTGATTTGGGAAGATGACATTGTCGCTCTGATTAGTGCAGCTATTGGCTTAATTTTTATGAGAGACGTATGACTTTTTCTCATTCACTGAAACACATTTTCTCATCTTGGAAAATGCTGTCGATCAGCAACAAAGGACGTGTGGTTTCAGAAGCGTAGTTTTCGCAAATTTCAATGAAATTTTAGATCGAGGAAGCACTAGGGGCGCTTAAAATATTTTTTAGACTAATAGGGGGAATTCTAACCATGCTTTGGTTAGAAGGGCCTTGATAACTAAAGACAACAATGTGAAATGCTCAGTACACAATAATTTCACAAGTAGGTACTGAAAAACATTTAGAGAAAGGATGTTGCTTGGAAAGAGTAACTAGAAACGTTGGTTTTGTTCCTTGCTTTAAGTTTCATTATACTAAAATAGTAATTGCTTATAAATACCAAATTAGGCAAGTTAGACGCATATCGATGGAGAATTGTGTTGCCTAAGAGGAAGATTGAAGGATTTTTAATAATACACGAAAAGACTCCACTGATCTTTTCAAGGTTAAATGACTGTTGCAGTTAAACGCATTTGGCTGAGAAAGGATGAGAATTGAATAGAATTATTACTAAAAAATAGTCGGATTTTGTGAAACACTGTGAAAAGCGTATCAGGGCTTAATTCATAAATTCGGTTTTCCTGAATATAAATATAAATACGCTCTTAATGACGAGCTGTCAAATATTAAGCATAATTTTAGTTAATAATTTGCACTATTGATTTATATGCTATTAATGGTTGAAATCAGAACTGCTGATTTCTTGAACGTTATGATATGCACAGAACTCAGAATGCATTGGCCTAATTTACAATACGGTTTGATATTTTACTGTTTTCGTTTCGTTCCCTTTTTCGTTTTGGTTTACCCAAGGAAACGAAACGCCCCAACATGAACGTTTATTAAAACTTCAATTCTACCAAATTGTGGGCAACGGACACACTAAAATGACGCCACATTTTTTACCATGTGCACACATTGTGAAAAGTTGAATACACAATGATGGTTAAGGTATTAATAAATACGTGTAGAGGAGTGTAGGGTTCTTTGACAGAGTTTTTTTTACCCGTAAGTAGAGCTCTGGTATTGCTTTCGCTTTTTGTATGCCTGAATATGTGGCGTGTAACTTTTCAATTTCCAAAGTGTTGCAACTTACAACTGGAAAGTGTAGCAATGAAGAAAAAAAGGTATTTGTCAATTATCCAATGTTTTTGAAATTGTTATTCAGAAACACATTGATTCGGAGTTTTTGCCATGTTAGTTTCAGAATGAGCAGAAAGTGGTTCCTGCAATTCCTTTCCCGGAGTTTTGTTTATTCTCAGTTTACCAGGTAAGCTACCATTAACGAGTCCTGTTTTAGATATGTCATTAATTCACAACTGCATTTAACGTTGCAGTTTGGAAATGTTTCTTTGTAAGACAAGTGTTTAAAAAATATTACAATGTTTCCAGTATCGGAATTAGCTGCTGTGCAATATGATGATGAGTAGATCATCTCTATTTCATGGGAAAGGTAAAACGTTCTGATTTTTACAATTTTTCTTTCTTTGCTTCGTGAGTGCTTATCCGCAAAATACACTTGAATACAGCGACGATTCTAAAGTTGGTTTTGCACTTAATTAAACGATTATCTCGTCCATCTTCTGAATAAAGAATCAAAAATCAAACCCATTCTTTATTTTTTAATGAAACTACTACTACTTTTTGAAAGTCTCCTAGCAAGTGACTAGGAGAGTCACTTGCCATATTTACAAGTCCATTAAGTGCCAATATCATTTGTCAAGACAGGAATAAATATAAATGTCAATGTCAATTTCACCGTGCAACCAAATTTTTGTTTCAATCAAAAAATATTGACTTCGAAAAAAAAATTAGTGTCAAGCGATGCTAAAGCTTTGCATTATAACTATAATGGTTTTGAAACCATTATAGAAAATTAAATACATTCCCTTGCACCTCAGCAGAAAACAGTATAGTAACAGTACACATTCTTTTTAAACTCGCCTCACTGCAGTAGATTGTATTTCATCATAAGCTCCCTTTCGACGCAAAGAATTTTGATTTTAGGCTTTACTATTCGTATCGTATAATAATAAAGAAATGTGAACGGTTTTGGCATTTTTGTTTTTGACATTTGCATATGTAAATTGCATTCACAGTTTGTTCAGCCGAAAGATTATTTGTTAATCCTTCCACATTTACTCAAGAAGAAATCTCATCATCTCAGTAAAAATCAAGAGACGCAGTATAGGGTATATTTGAGACACAATAAATTATATTTATATTTTATATTACATTTATATCTAATGCTTCCAAGAAGCAATTCTCATCGAATTATTCGAAATGCAAAGTCATTATAAGTCCAAGTACAAAGATAAATAAATGGTGCATATTCAATAATATTAATAAACTCGTTCCAAGGGAGCGTTGTGTGACGCGGTTAATTTAAAAAAGTGTACAATTTCTCCTTTTGTTTAACTATTAGGTTATGTAGAACTTGCATTTTTAATTGCAAATGAAGATAAAGTTCTATCGTTAAGATTCCTTGTCATTTTTAGTATCACGAAGCATACTGACAATGGACTGAACGGATTTTCAAAAATTGGTTTGTTTTGGAATTGCTCACTTCTCTTACTTACATTTAGTATATTTAACATTGATTTTTTAACTCTTTATAAATGAATACGGGTGAAACGCATCATTAACCAAATTGCAATGATTTGACAAAAATTGTCTTGAGTTTCCATATAGTACAATGTGTGATAATGCGGAGAATTCTTTTTGAGAGGAAAAGTGATTTTTTTGAAAACCTAAAGAAGTCAATTAGCAATTTTTTACTATTCCCCATTCCTTTTTGAAGCAATTGGCTTAATTTTTTTTATAAAAGTGACGTCGTAGAGAAAAAACTCATTCAAATAGCTACATCCTCTCACGTAGAAAAAATGTTTCGTCAGAAGCGAAAGCCGTGTGAGTTCAAAAGCGTAGTTTTTGCAAATTGAATTAATTTGTACGTGTAGCATCTGGAAGCGTTTACAAAAATTTTAGGCAAATATTTTGGAGAGACAATTTTTAAAAAGTTATGATCATTTTGTCCATGCTGAAAAACCCTACAGTGTGCAACGTTTATAGAGCCAGAACCAGAATTTTGCTAATTAAACTTGACATTAATTTTAAAGAAATATACCTACCTAATCTTTTTTTACTCTATTTTTTATTATTATTTCTGGTTATTTTCCCTGAGCCAAAAAATAGTCTTAGTCTTGTCCTGTCACGATGTAAGAAAATTGTTCATTCTAAAACACCGAATTTATATCATCATGGCAACGATTTTCTATGTTTCGTGTTAACACAATTTTACAAAATTTTCATCGTGGTTAGAATTCTAGCCAAATTGTGCAAAATTGTATTTTACAATTTTTGTTATATTTTTTTTACATGCACCTACTTACTGTGACCTTTTGATACAGACACCGTGGCACGCTGGTTCCATTTTGGTCATGTTTTATTTCAGCAATCGTAATGTAATAGAAATTTCTTATATAAAATTTCTTAATGATCTGACACATTGCGCTTTTAGATGATAAGTGTCCTCTTTCCCATTGGTTCGCCGAAAACTGATATAAAAACTTCAATTTTACCAAGTTGTGGTCAGAGGCACGTTAAAATCGTTTCATTTTTAGCATGTTCTAACATAATAGAAGGCATTATAGGAATGAACAGAAGGGCCTTCATACAATTGCTTTCTCGTCGAGTTCGATTTTGTACATTTTCAGTTCACGAAATAAGTATTCTTAAGTCGTGCTTTTGAATTAGCCTTAAGTTCACTGTATTTTACATTGCTAAGTTACCCTTTTGAAAATGTTTCTTTGTAAAACGTGTTTTTTTTTAAATTCAATACTAAAATTAGTGTAGTTTAAACACAATATGTGCATGAGTAGATTTTTTGGAAAGAAAAGAAACGAAACGAAAAGAATGTCAAGTTATGGCTCAATTTCACGATGCAACCAAAATTTTGTTTCGACCTAAAAACGTATTGACTTTGAATAAAATCTGTGTCAAGCGATGCTAAAGCTTTGCAATGTAACAATAATGTTTTTGAAATCTTGAAGAAAATTAAATACTTTAATTTGCACCGCAGAATTTAACAGTAAAGTAATAGTACACATTCTAGATCAGATCGTTTCACTGCAGTAGATTTTATTGCATTGTTAACTAAATTTCGCCGGCAAGGAATCTCTATCAAACGCTTTCCTATTTGTATGGTATAATAATAAGGAAGTGTGGACGGTTTTTGATTTTGTGATTTTTGGCATTTTTATATGTAAACTGCATTCACATTGTGATCAGCATGTTGATAGTTCTCCATTGGCAAATATTTTGAAAGCTTGAGTACTCGAGCCAGGAACATTATTAAAAAATTATTAAAGGAAATGCTTGGTGCTTTTAACTCACTCCTTTAAAAAGCTAATATGAAATCCAATTTATGTTATAGATTGGAAAAAAAAAAGTTTGTTATTTTTTTTTTACAAAATTGAATAAATCATTTTGTTAATCATTCCACATTTACTCATTTAGAAAAATAGTTTCGTAAAAGTCAAGCGATGTAGTTTAGGAAAGATTTGAGTCACAGTTAAAAACATTGTTAGGTAGACATGTTTCAAAGGGTTTTATTAATTTATGCTTGATGATTTCAAGAAGCAAATCTCAACAAGGCATGAGAAATGTAAACTTATTATAACAAAGTCCAAGTGCCAAATTGAAAAAAATGCTGCATATACAATAATATGAAATCGTCTCAAGAGGACGTTGTGTGACTCGGGTCAACTACCTTTTGTAATAGCTATTCTGTTATTTTTTCATTAGCATTTCTGTGTACCTTTTGGCTAAGGTAAAGCTACTAAAGCAAACTTGAAAAGGAGAACGATAAATAAAACGTGGGTTGAGAATTTCATAGGAAACGAAAGGCATTCGCAGTTTTATTACCAAGTGTGTATTGGAAAGTTTCTGATTTTTATGCTCATATTAACCAGCAGAACCAAATTGCAATTAAATCAAAAACTTTCTACCGAGGCGTTATCTACTATTTAGCCTCGGTAAGATTCTGTTAAAAGAGTAAACAATTTGTGTTTTTTTTTAGTTATTAGGTTGCGTAACGGAAAAGAATATTATTATCATACATACCTACTAATCACACACTTTTCTGAATTTAAGTATGTACATGGACTTATACAAGTAACATTTTAACATTATAATTGCACAAAAAATTTCACCGTTAGAAATCCTTGCCTATTTTAATATCAGGAAGAATACTGACAATAGATTGAATGCGTCTATTAAAGTACCCTTCAGACCCAGCTTATGATTATTTGCATTAACATTAAGTGTGTCCAGTGATGGGGTTTGACCGACAACTCGGTTTTAACATCCCTTTGTTAAATCTTTATGAACAAATCAAGGTGAAGCTCATAATTACCCAAATCACGATGATTCGACACAAATTGTCTTGAGTTTTAATATTGTGTAATTTGATAATGTGCAGAAATCTTAAGCCTTTTGTGAGAGAAACAAATATTGTATTTTTAGAACACCCAAGGGAATTCATTGGAAAACATAAAATGGTTTCGCCAGAAGTGAAAGACGAAGGATTCAAAAGCGTAGTTTTTCAATTTGAAAAGATTTTTAGGTGGAGCTAGTGGAAATGAAAATTTTAGGCTAATAACACGCAGAGGGAAGTCAAAAAATGTTATTAAGTATGTCCATGCTGAAAAACAGAATACAACCTTTGCAGAGAACGAGCCAAGATTTCGATTATTAAATTTGTCATTAATTTCAACTAAGTAAACAGTTAACGTCAAGTTAATATTCTTGAACCCTATTTTTTATTATTTCTCTATTTACTGAAAACAGCAATTACTTGTATGTGTTTCACATTAACTTCCACAGCACTCCAATTATCTCAGAAAATTCACTGTACATTGACACAACCTTTTCGAGTGTTATGCCTTTACTCGGCACAAAGACCTAAGCCTTAATATTAACTTACAAGAAAAGTATTTTTGATGTCCCCTGAGTTTCATCACGTGACCCATTTATATCGATAGAGCCAAGGGTTGTAAGTAATTACGCATTACCAGTAAGCATTACTAAGTAATTGACACTACTGCGTTTCTTATGAATGTCAGGGATCATACGTCAATGTTAAATCCCTTATGCTGAAGGCCTGAACTACCAACCAATACCTTAAAAGCCAGGTTGACAATCCTATAAAGTAGCTCCACATCCACGACAGATTCACAGTCGAAAACCCGTATTTCTACAATGAAGTACCAACTCGAATTACTAGCATTTTTTCTCCTTTCCTTTCTGTCTTCCCTGGCCAAGGCTGGAATTTCTCTTAGAGTTGACGATGATCCGTCAACAGTTTATACAGGAGACCTTAAAGAGGAAGGGTAAGAAACTGCAAATTCTTATTTTAAAAAATTACTCGAACTACGTTTTTGGCCAATTTATAGTTACTATGAACATTTCTTTACTTTCTACACTGAACGGCCCAATCTAAACAACTATTCCCACAGGTTACCAGCGGGGAGTACGTAGTTATGGGGTGTTGAAATACTAAGGTCATTTTTTTGTCTTCTGTCCGTTGCCTTTCTTGAGTGTTTCCACTATTGCCAGAGTGAAAAACGTTCTCTTTTAGATTTAGCGGGTGATCATTCGAAAAAGAGTAACTTAGTTTTTCGTGAATTTTAGAGTTCTGGAAATATACGAAGTCAATGTCCAGAACGAAGTTTGTAATAAAAATACACAAAAGTTCGAAAAGTATGTAATATCGCTACTACGGTATGCCCGCAAATCAATATATTTGGATGGTCGTGAAATGGAACTCATCAATGTAAAGAATTTTTGTGTTCTCTACAGAGATAATGAAGGTAAGGTAATTTTTTAACTTACAAAATAAAGAAAACTAGACCGACTAAATCCTTTTAGTTTAAAAAAAATTTAATTTAGAGCTAGAATATAATATAGTTAATCTTCGTGGCCAGATAACACTCTAAGAAAAAGGGAGATTAAAATAAATACACAGCTAACACTGCTCCCCTAATTTTTGCATGAGATTGTATCAATGCAATTCTCTTTATTGTGAACACTTAATGATGTTCGGGTTATCTTTGAAATTGTGTTTGTTTATTGCCATTGATTTTGTGTTCTAACTGATCCTCATTAGCAAAGTTCTCAATTGGTGACTGGTGGGGACCCAAGTACAATGGCATTGTAAAAAATAAATTGGTAACTCACTAATATACCAGTTCTGACTTAATACATAATTTACAAATACACTCATTATTGTATTTTCTTTGTTTTTGTCTCTTATTTTGTCATTAGGAAAAACGAAATTCGCGGCATTACTGATACTTCTGGGTAACTAATACACTAATTAACTAATCCGTGAATGAAGTTCTTAAACTTCATTTCTAATTAACTTTTGTTTCAAAGGAGCCTCCGAATACGGAAGAAAAACGAGAACCCGGTTTCAGAAAAATTCGATCAAATATTGCTTGAACTCAGCAACGCCTGCAAAACTGAAGCAAAGATTTTCATGGGTGTCAGTAGGTATATAAGAAGAATTAAAGAAATTGATTCGTCTAGTGATGGAAAAAATAGCATAATTGTTCATTACGCCCTCCTAAAAGGTATGCTTACACCGCGATTTCATAAGCAATCAATTATATTATCGCCAGTTACTGACATTAAAAGTTAACTTCAACTCAACCTACACCTAAACTAAAGACAAGCATAACGAACTGTCGTATTTACATTCAAGCATCCCAATTTTACACATTAACATTTCCTTGAGGTTGAGGGAAATTCAAACCATAAATGTTAGCTCCACTTTGATTTAAATCACAAATATTATTCATGGATTGTTGATCAAAGTGGTCTAAATTTGTCTACGAAATTTTAAATCCCAGTAGCGAGGAGGAGGAAGGCAAAAAATAGGGCTAGAAATGTCTTATTACATATTTTTTGGGTTTGTCTGACTAAAATCAAAGTGAAGTTGAAGACAGAGTTCAGGTAAATATAATTTTGCCGTCTTTAAGAGCAATGCCGTCTTGAGAAGGGTTTTGTAGTAAACCCTTCACACTGTAAATGTGTGGTTTGAGTACAAAAGGCTACATATGCGCAATATTATTTACTGACATACTAGTTATTACTCCTAACACGTAGTAGCCTACATTTTGATATCAGTTGACCTATAATTTATTTGTATTCTTATAGTAACGTTTTATCATGGGAGGGATGAAAGAATAATCTATGAAGGACATCACAAATGCCATGGGTAATAGTTTATTGTTTATGTTTTCAATTGCGTGCTCTAGACTGCGGATGACGCCCCCTAGTTAAAACTTTCTCAGCTTTCACTCATGTTTTTAATTTTTTCGTGAGTCGTGCGCCACAAATATGAGAAATCCAAAACCTCAAAAAATGGTTTATTTAGAAAACATCAAATTTAAAGCTAATTTCAATTTAACGGAGATGTTCAAAGTGGTGCCCGTTTACTTGAAGACATTGATGCAGTCTGTCATAAAATCCTTGCCTAACACTACGTAACATTTTGACCGTGATTTCCCGTTGGAAGAAATTGGTCACCCTAATTTTCAGATCCGGTGGTGTCAGGGCTCTTGGTGGCAAAAAAATCTTTTGTCTCATGTAGCCAAATCCGAAGTAGTCCAATGGCGCAAGATCGGGACTCCTCGCCGGCCAAGGAATAGGGCCACCTCGCCCGATCCACCTGTTCGGGAATTTAGAGTTGAGCCAATCTCGAACAATTTTAGCGTAGTGTGCTGGGGCCCCATCTTGTTGGAACATGATCTGGTTGTGTGGAATTCCCTGGCGAGTAGCAGAGCGCAGAATCTCGGGCCAGGCTTGTAAATCGAGCATGTCACGGTAGGCTGTGCCATTAACATTTTTTGCAAAATAATAGGGGCCAATTACTTCATCGCCAAAAAACCCTACCCATAAACTGATTTTAGGAGCTCCTTGATCCTTTAAATCTTCAAGCCAATGCGGGTTTGTATCGGACCACGTTCGGTAGTTTTGCCGGTTGAAAACTCCATTTAAAGAAACGGAAGCCTCATCGCTGAAGACGATTTTTTTTGTAAAGTCAGGATCAGCATTCATCAGCGGAATAAGGTCCTGCGCAAAGTCAGCTCTTCGAACTGGATCAGTAGCGATGAGCTTTTGATGTACTTGCGCTTTGTAAGGATGGTACTTGTTGGTTTTCAAAATTTTGAGTACTGACTGATGAGAAATTCCGAATTCTAAAGCGACATTCCTTGAAGTGGCGTGGTTGTCCACTACGAAAGCAGCAAGAACATCCGTCGACACGTTTTCATTTGTCGCAGGTTTCTCTCGTGGGGCAGGTTTGCGGTTCAAGACGGACCCAGTGTCGATAAACCTGTCAATAATTGTTTTGACGTCTTTTGGGTATTCCATGGGTCGATTTAGCGAGATAGGATCTGCATTGTAATGGAACATTATGTTGGTGTCAGTGTCCCCGTAGTGCTGATAGTACAGCTGGACAATCCTCACTCGCTGATCCTTGGAGTATTGGACGGCCATGACTCACTGAAAACCAATTGATCAATCATTAAAATGTGATTTGACCTTATGGTTAACTTTACAAAACAAATCACTTAACAATTAATAATTTTTACCTTCCAAACTGGTCCAATCCTTGTTTAAATGCTGCCGTGTCTTGAGTTTGATGGTAAAGTGTCCAATTATGTTTAATTTTTAAATTAAATGATAAGTTAAGTAAGTTTAAAGAAGCACATAACCAATTAAAAGCAAGATTTTGTTTACAAATTTGATTGTCTGACAATTTGGGCGGGATGACATAATTTGCCGCGCCTTGAGAGCGGGAAGAGAAAGTTTCCTCCCCACCCAAGTGAAAGTTTTAACGGGGGTTGATCTTCCGCACTGTATATAGTGCTTTATAGTCTGTAACAAATTTCAGCTGGATTACCGTCACAAATGTTATCGAAGGTACTGAACGTCTGAGTCATTACCGCGAAACTTTGAAGACACTTGATAATGACACATTAATCTATGTCGAAGGTGAAACGAAAAACATAGAATTCGTGGGTTTAGTGGAACATGGTTGGTTTGAAATCCAGTATACGGACGTGTTAAAAGCAAAATAATATCTTCACACCCAATAAATTGTTCTTATTTTGATTTTTAATAAACAAAATTAGTTGCTGTATTATTTTAGCTAATTTTCATTATACCAAAACTTATAAATTTAAAATTACTGCTAACTTTTGTCGATTATTACCATCAAAGTATCGCGATGCATCTCCTACGTAATTGTCAGTCTTGAGCAATATTATTTTAATCTAGATTTGCATAATTTCGTATTTTTAGCACAAAAAAAAATCTCTAAATTTTATGATTTTTTTTGGTGCAAACATGAATACTAAATGTAAGTTTGACTGTAGATTAAATCAATTACGGTTTCAACAAAAGAAGCATTGACTACAAAAAAAAGTTTACATAAGGAATTAGAATATAGGCAAGTTTGGCAAGTAGGTGTTATATTTTTTAATTACTAGACGTCATAGGCCGTCTTTGAGGTGAAGGTCAATAGACAAAAATGAAAGTAATCAAAACTAATGTCATGTAATGCTATATTTTGTCACATCCTTAATTAATGCGGATCATTCACATGGCAATGATGCTACTTGTTTCTGCAATTAATCAATCAATTAACTTAAAGGACATTTTTCTCCAGCACATTTCGCACGGTGCAACATCTTCTTCCTCTTCCAGCCCATTCTCTAAGGCATGCATTTGCACGTGCTGGAGAGTGAGTCTGGAAGAAAAGAACTCGGACTTCACTTGGCTCCCCGGATACCTCTCAGCAACTTCTCCAATAATGGAGAAGCATATGGCATATGTTGCCATATGCTAATTTTTTCTAAAAAATAAAACAACCTACTGTACAAGCTAAGCTAATTTTTACTTTTTTACAAAACTAACGGTTTGGTACCCTACCCACTTATAATTATTGTTTACAGTAAAGTGTAGGAGTGTTAATTCACATCACAATTTCTGTGTTAAACAGATCTCACTAAAAACCCTTTTTTGCGACAACCCACCCTTCGCCGGCCCCTCAAAACTCGAACCTCTCTTACCTAATATCCACCCAGCCTAAACCACTCCTACATTAACTTCAATTAAACCTCTTTGTAGTGTAACATACGACATGTATATGTATGTATGTGTATCCTATATGTCATACATGTCTTCACTATCGATGACCCATATGATTTGTGGCCACTATGGCCAGTGACCTCTAGTTCCGGTGACGAACGACACGTAGAACGTAGAGGACACGAACTTTTTAGATTAGAATTTAGTTTATTTTTGCCTGAAAACATTTAGTCTAACCTGAGAGCTCCATACTAATTCAATAGGCTTTACAATTTCTTGATATGGGTTTGATGGTTTACATGAAAATAAAAAATAAATTCTTCACCAGATTGATGTTAAAAATTTTACAAAAAAACATCTTGGCTTCAAATTTATTCTGATTTAAATTTAAATTAAGTTGTCAATAAGAGAAGTTATTAAGTATCGTGTAAGATTCAAGTCTCTATTCATCGCAGCTAACAGACGGCTAATATAGCATTGATCCCAGCAATATGAAGTACATGATTGAAGTTTAGGATCTTTAGTTTGTCTTTCCGAATTCGTCTCGAATCGATCATGCAACTGTGGTCGATTATCGGAGATTCTTCTGACGAAGATAAGTCTTGATCTGGTTTTGCATCTTCACAGCCTAAGAGGTTATATAAATACTCGTGGAAACTTGTTACTTTTATGTCTTAAAAGCTGACTTAATTTAAATTAAAATACATACTCAATACACTACTGAGTTAGATGATAGATTACAAAGGGATTAATTGGAAATTCAAGATGCTGAAAGTAATTGTCACAGATTAAAGTGATCAGTGATATTATACGATCTGTGTCTGGGAAATTAAGACATGAGACATCCGTTGTCAAGGCAATGAGCATTAAGCATACGAGTAATCGTTAACTCTTAAGTCTTTTACGTAAGAGTTCTCATGTACATAGAGATTCATCAGTTAAGTGATTTGGTAATCAAGTCTTGGGTTAATCGTTCATATAAAAGGCAACACATGTCATTCCCTTTCAAGATGGTGGTTTAGGTCAAGGACACTGATGAAAGTGGTCAGCGCTAATCATATAGTCCTTTTCTGGGAGGCTGATGGAAGTGTCCTTTAAGGTAATCGGTTAATTAAATGTGGTTTTGTAGTTTCGGCGTGTGTTCCATTACTGGTTAAGGGAAATGTCTACAAAGTAAAAGGTTAATTAATTCTCGATTATTATTTTTTTGCTTTGTCATATGGACTAGTATTGGGAGCTTTAATTAATTAAAATATCAAAAACACTGGTCACAAAGGTCACCGATTATATGAGTCATCGATTGCTTACTGATTATCATAGTCGTACCATGTACATCAGATAGGAATTACTAATATGAATGCCCATATCGGTATCACAGGGAGGTTTACATTCAGGATTTATCATAGCGACTAGTGGTCACCTGAAGTACAGGTCACTGAAGAAGTGTTCAGTGATGTCATATGGTTCATTACTGGGTAAGGGAACTGTCCATAAGGTAATGGCTTCATTAATTATCAATTTGTAATTTGTAGCTTTGCCATAAGGTCCAGTGCTGGGAGGTTTAATTAGGGATTCAAGATGGCAGCCATTTTTACCAACATGATTTACTTTTTCTCATAACGGTAAGTAGTGTTATTTAACTGTAAAAATTCAGTCTGGTAAATAACAGGGGCAGTCGCTGAACTCAATCGAATTGATATTGATGTGAGGGTTCTTGAAGCGTGTATTAGAACTTAAATGGATTCCACGAAAAGTTGCGGTTAGAAGGGACCATATTAAATTGATGCCACCATTTGCGACCACTCGTGGTGTAAGACTGAATACATATCACTGCTAGAAGTCTCAATAAAAACGTCAAGAGGATTGTAATGTTATTTTACAAAGTTCAGTTACCCCTTTTAGTACAGTGCAGTTATTGCTTCAAATCTAACCATTTCTGTATGTCTGTTGTATAGAAATATTAAATAAGTAAATCAATCAATCAGTATATTCGACATAGGCAAGCTCAAACCACCAAGAAAACTAAATAAGTGTAAGTGCACTTGAGTGTCTAACATTAAAGAAAGGCATGTAGATTTTCATTGTCTTTGGAGTTGTCACTGTTTGCTTTAAAAATAAATAATTAATCATACACTAATCAATGAAACGAAACAATGAAATGTTAGTTTAAGAGCAAAATGTCTCCTAGTTTTTGTCTGTGTTGATGCCAGGAAAGAATGACAAGAATCGAGAGAAGGGGTTTGAAATTCCTTTCTCTTGGAGTTTAACCAACAAGGTAAATTCACAATAGTCATAATATAGG
This sequence comes from Bilobella aurantiaca, assembly GCA_021029175.1. Classification (NCBI taxonomy): domain Eukaryota; kingdom Metazoa; phylum Arthropoda; class Collembola; order Poduromorpha; family Neanuridae; genus Bilobella; species Bilobella aurantiaca. The sequence goes on from VYYI01001314.1 coordinate 19,010, forward strand.
ATATGGCATATTTGCATAATTGTATATAAGATTGCAGTGTTGACTCATTCAAAATGATTCTTTGTACACCACTAGTTTAAAGAAAAATTACACTGTTTACAGTACCCGAATTAGTTGAGTTTCAATGTTCTACACTTTGATGAGGAGTAGATTAATTTTTTTAAAGACAAGAAACGTGAGGATTTTTGTTTAATTGTATCTAGAATATATGGCAGACATATGCGGAGGCAACAAAACCGCTGAATCAAAAGGTCAATGTTAATCGTTCTGATTTTGCAAGCTCTACCTATTAGCTGCTGTAGCACCTTGTGCATTATAAGAAGACAATTTGTCATCAGTACTTACTTTGAATACTTTTAGTACTCGAGGCGTGAAGGGTAATAAATAGGAAATGTCCAATAATTCCAGAGTTCTTCTAAAACAGTTGATGCCTCATGACACGATTCAGTCGATAACAACTGAATGCTCGTGTCATGAGGTACCAACTGTGAAAGCTCCTAAAAATCCATTTGAAAACTTTATTCCAACTATATTTTGTACACCTATGAGTTTAATAGGAAAAATAGTCTTTTGTAAAGGAGATTTTGCCAAAAGCGAGAGACGCCTTTGCCTTCGGAAACAATTGTACCCAAATTTGTATGAAACCAATAAAAAAACATTTATTAAAGGATAAGGCTTGATTTTATGCCACAATTGGAAGAAATGCAGAATGTACAGTAGTACTAATAAAATAACGCTCAAAAAGGATTTTTAAAAATTGAGTTCTGTTATCTATTGAGCATTCCGTAAGAAAAGAAAGGCATACACAGAATTGTCAAAAAGTTGTTTTGCTCAAAAGTTATGCTAGGTTAACCATTAGAACTGAATTGCCATACAAGTACTAGTATACTGATCGTACTAGTTTTTAAAAAAGGCGTTTTTTTTTACAAATTTGCCTTGATCAGCCTCTTGTTTAAATGAGAAAACAATTTGTAGCTTCTTAATTAGTAGGTTGATTATTAAAACAGATACATTATTGTTCTACATATTCACAATCATATTGTTTTTGAAAATTGGAGTCGTTTCATTTCATCAGTTAAATTTCATCTAAATAGTTTCAATTCTACTTGTAGAAATAACAGTGTTAATTCTAATTGCTGAAAAAACTCGATCACTACAATACATTTTCTATGTTCATATCAAAAGGCATCATGACAATGGACAGAGAAGTGTTCCTAAATGTCGTTTTGTGCAGGATTTGAGCAATGTTTATTTTTTATTAGAATACAATTTAGGTTAGGTGGACACAAATAGTTTTCAGTTTCTATTTTGTACAATTAGATGAGGAGATTATCTTTTTTCTGAAAAAACAAGAGCTGAGATTATATTTCTTAGAAAGAAAATTGTCCAAGACTTGCTAAAAGTAGTACTCGTAAAAGAGCCCGTTT
>VYYI01001315.1:0-20426 GCA_021029175.1 Bilobella aurantiaca
ACATAATTTTTTGATTTTGTATTTAAAAAAATAAAGAATAGATTAGTACCAATTTACATAGATTTACCTACACTCTAAACCGAAGGCTTTATCTATACACCCCTCCCTTTACAAATCTATCAAATTTTAAACGATGCTTCAGAAATTTGGGGGGAAATCGAAGCGGAGGGCGTTATGAAAACAACTTTCGCGAGGCATTAGAAGAATTTGGAGAATCGTTTGAATTAAAAAAAATTATGTTACGTAGCCAGCTTTGAATTTTTCTTGTATCTTTACTATACATTGTGTTCTGAACATTCAAAACGCTTAGAATTTTCCAATGCAAAAAAAAAAGGTAACAAAAACTTTTCAAATAAACTGGGATACGTTAAGTTGTGAACTGTTTTTTATTGTGCCATTCTATCCAACGTGATTATCGAAAACCTACCTGTTAAACCATGCAGTTTCTCAAAACTACACCATGAGTTTTTTTTGTAACCATTTTGTCGATCCATTATTTACCACTGGCTCCATTAGTTCAGATATTTGTCCTCTAAATTTATAAATACATTTGCAACATCTTATTCGATAACACGTTTTTTGTGAGCAAATATCCAATTCCTTCAAAATGACAAGCAATGAATTTTTGTTAAAGATTTGTCTAAACTTTCTTTACTTTCGTTTACGCAGTACGTTAAAAATTAACGGGTTCAGTCCATATAAGAGGATGATTTTGAGCTAGACAGATAATAAAATTTCACAAAATTTACTCCACTGCTGATTCTTTTAGCGGCAGTGAAGAAGAAAAATGAAAAGCAATTTGTTTGACGGCTTCATTTTCTCAGCATGCATCAGTTTCACGATTGGGATGTCTTTGGTGGTAAGAAAAACGCTCTTTTTTATTTATAAATCATATTTTTATACATTAAATTTACAATAAATTTATACATACATTATTTTACATTAAATTTTATGTGCCTTTACAGAAAAAGCATCAAAGTTTGCAGTTCACAATCTGTGCCTGTGGCGACATGAAGCACACCATACCAGAGACAGTGCTCAAGAGCCATGAGTTTTTGGCAATCGGTCAAAAGTAAGCAACTAACCTAAACTCACAACTTATTCACTTAAACGTATCATGTAGCATGGAGTTTTGTATTTTAAAGTGGTCAGGTGCACGGAATAGCAGTACCTCAAAGGGCTGTAGTAAATGGCCTTAAGAATTTCATACCTGGATTCATACAGCCGCATTACTTTGTATCCTGCACAAATAAAACAAAGCATGTCGCCAAATTAAATAAAGATGGATCTAGGTTAATTTTCCTTACAAACCAGGTAATTTGTCACGACGAACACATTTTAGTGTAATTCTATTCTATAGTACTTTTTTCGTATTGTTGAAAAAAGTGATTGAGCTAAAAATTCTTCAAACAATTTTAATAGATTTAACTAAAAGTAATTTTTAGCACTAAAACAATCACAAGTTATTCCCATAACTATAACAACAGTTACCATTTTTACTTAAAAAAAATTGCAGACGCCGAAGATTGGGACCGAATTGGGCGAGAGTAAAGTATTGTTCCAGAAACTTACAAAATCTGCAGAAATGCTTCCATGTGTGAAGGTACACGCATCAATTATTCCTGCGTAAGATTTGTATAAATTTAAGCAGATATTATTGACATTTAGTTATACGAAATATATTAAGTTTCATTTAAGGAAGTATAATAATACTTGAGATTGAAAATGATTCAAATTTGCTAAACTTTAACTATGATTATCTGAAATAGTAATATTTTTTATTCCCTATGCCTTCTGACAAGCCGTGTATATTTAAATATGTACCACGCTCGCACTGTAAATCGCATTCATACCAGAACTTTTCAATTTTGAAATGTGCTATTATCTTGATTTATAGTTCAATGTTACTGTCTTACATACAGCTTGCAACATTAATAGGCAGAACATGGGTCACACATTCAAATGGCAATTAAAATAATTTATAAACACAACAATACTACCTACCAAAGCCAATTACACAACTTGTTAAAAAAGCTATGATATCTTATAGGCAAGAAAACACTTCTAACCGTTCAGAAACAGGAAAAATGGTTGAGATAGCCGCCGTTGAAATAAAATATTTGGATGGAAAAGAAATTACCTATGACACCACAAATAAAGTAACATCACTTGACAAAAAGCAAGAATATCCGATAATTTTTTCTGGGAAAAACACTGTGACAATAGCAACGCCAACGAAAGTTCGGCCATCCCAAGGAGAAGCAGCATATGAAATGTTTTTTCTTGATAATTTAATGTAGCATTTAAGTTAACATCAAGAAGACTCATTCTGTTCTTTGCAACTTGTTACATTCAATTAAAAATTGTCAATACAGAATTTTTTTCTCATATGTTTATGCTATGCATTGCGACAATTTTATGTCTATACCAACTCCACTGTAGTAATACAATAATCTTGTTAGTAGTTACATTTTTATATTAAATATTAAAATGTTTAAAAAATTATATATTTAATTGATATTAAATATGAACATACCCGCCAGAGCTTGAAATTTTCGAATCATTGCAAGTGGAAGTTATCCCATTTAATTGAGTTATGAATACGATTTCAACCTAAATATAATTAAATTAGCGTTAATAAAGTTTAACTATTATTAGCAAGACAGGAAAAATAGAGGCATTTTTTTTACTGTAACCATGGGCGTTGCTGTCGCCTCAAATGTAAAAAATCCACATCCGTCCTGCATACACAGCTGGATTGGGGGCACTATCGCCTGGGTAAAGCTTGTGTGACTTCCACTTGTCATGTATGCTGAGACATTGGCGGAATATTGTGCCATCGCAGCCAGCTGTGCCCGTAACTTTGGCATTTGATTGGTCATGCACGAGCCATAAACGTTTGAACACAAGGGATAGTCATAATATATGTAGATACAAGAAGTCGCATCTATATTCATTTGGGTACCGCACGCAATTCTACGAAACCAAGTACGTTTTAGAACAACTACTTTATATATTCCTTAGACTAACACTGAAAACCACTTGAGTCAGTAAAACCATTCGAAAATGACTTTACTGAAGATACAAATCATCAATCTATTATGTCTTACGTGCTTTCCAAGGGCGCTGTAGTGGTGCAACTAACAGTAAAAGGATGGTAACCTGCTACGCCATTTTCTTGTTGTGCCGGCGGCTGCATTATAATTGTAGTGATGATTTGCTGTAATAGAGATGCAGGTACTTAAAGAATAATGAATACGGAGAGTTTGTTCAAACGGTCATTAAAATGATGATTGAGTTAAATAAATTTAAAATTTGCGTTTACATTGCCGTCGATTATCGAGGTATTGATAACAAATAAAAGAAGCAAGTGTGCAGCGGAAATAGCCATTTCTTAGGTACAATAGTAATGAATCTCACTAAAAACAAGAAGGGTTGTGCTTATTATTCGTATTGTCCTTTGCTAAGGCTAGCACTAAATTGATAACAGAACACGTCAATATGGTGATGTAAATAGAAAAAAATATAAACATAATATGTAACTAGTATTGACGCACGAGTGCGGAATGTTGTTAACAATTTATTTCCCTTATGCTGTCACAATCTCAAATGCCAAGCAAATGACAAATACCAAGCAAAAAGAAACACATCGCCTGTCTCGATGTAATTTTGCTACGAAATTCCAACTAAACTTCGTACAGAAGTTTGTCCGAACTAGAGCTTTCATGGTATCTACATAAATGGTATGCATTTCAAGGTCTCTTTCCGCTCCATTAAATTATTTAGTAGAATTGAAACACCAACAACCATTATTGAAATTTTCTCTTCTTATATACGATTTAAACGATATATTTAAATTTAAACGGTTTGAGTTCTTATGAAAGATACGTCATTCTATTCAAATTGCATTCTATTACAATTTTCCCCTTAAAATTGTTGCCTTAAAAAATTTGATTCAAGCTTTTAACAACTGTTCGATATTAGTTCAAATATTTGGTCGAGATTTTGAAATTGAAGCATTTCGTACCCAGCCGCCTTACTTCGTACGGACAGTACGATGCCAAAAATTCCAACAACAATTCAAGGCCTAATATCCCAACGCTTGAATTGTGCATTGTACTATCTAGTGCTACGGCCCGAGGCAACTTGTGCACAAGATTTGTTCCGCTTCAACGAAGATCCGAAAAATAATGCGAACCGTGACATATTTCAAGCCCCGAAAGCTAGGAAGACTTACAGTATACCGCACATATTAATCATACTTTACGTTGACTACAGTCAACTAAAACACGTATTTGAAATCGAGGAAATGCAATTAACAACTGTTGTGCCATTGCGCTTTCAAAAACAACACAACACATCTCTTCTAAACATAAGAAATGCACAACATTTTTGCTTTGCATGTGTCATTCCCGAAATGCAGCACGTTGAACATTACTATGCTCTTGGCAAAACAGTGTTGATTGATTTAGCAAATTTGAAATCAACGTTAGATAAAGTTGAAGCACTTGGTTCATCCAATGTATTTCGAGACCCTTATTGGATACAACTGTACACAACAAAAATTCAAAAGTTAGGTAGCGTTACAGAATGCTACAAAAATTTTCCAGTGATGCGGCATTTTTTGAGGAATATGAAGTGTCCTCTGGCAATGTGGACATTTTCAATTTACGAATTCCCGATTCAAGACACACTGTTTCAAACCATGAACTAAAATAATACGCCAAACGTTACTGGTGGTTTTTGGTTTAAACCAAAATCTTTAGGTTATGTCAATTTTGCATCAACGAGAAAGGTTACACAGTTTATGGTATTTAGCCAATCAACGTACTTGTTCACCGGGAAGAAATATTTCAACTATTTGACTTGTTTCGGTTCTTATAAACAATTAACATTTGCAATATGCCTTAAACCGTATATGAAGTAATGTATGGATCTCAATTACATGTATTATATTTCTTTTACCGTTTATTATTGCTGCAATCTTATACGGAACTACAAAGCATACCCTAAGTTTAAAAGGATACTTTGTACAAGGCTTGTTCGAAATTGAATTTTTGCTGTTCTCTTGGCTAGAACAAGGAATCGAGATTGCTAGTACGAGAATTGATAAACTACAATGCTACAATTCAAAATACTACGTTAACACACACAAGGTACTAAATTTTTATTTATTTTTATTTTTATTTACATTGCTTAAAGGGTCTCCGAGGGACGCAGCCCATGAGACCCGGAATTAAAAAAATTAATAGTATTGAACAGGTTAAGGTACTAAATGCTAACCGACTTAAGCGGGTTTTGCTAGGAGTAGTTATAACAGGATGTTACAAAGGCATTGTTGTATCTGACTTAACACTACCAGCCCCCATTCTGAGCAACATATCAAGTTTTGGGATTTAGAAAATTTTCAAATATATACACAAGCTGGTACGGCACTCTGTTCTAAAAAGATATGTACTAAAAAACTAGGATGTCAAGTGTTTACGAAATTGTACCAGGCATTTAAAGAAGAATCCTCTACTTATTATAACACAAGCCAAGCTCACAAACTTATACAATTACAGAATTCCATTTTCAGCTGTGGCACAGATCCTTTTGAAGCTTTTCTCAGCTTTAAAGCAAAGTCATGAGAAATGTGGTCGGATGGCATTTGTGCATACCTCAAATTTAATAGAACTGGCAAGAGATATTTTAAATAATGGGGTGGTATCCGGTCCATATAATGTTGGTAAGCAGCCATGGTTACCTGAAACAACGTATTGGACAATTCCCACAAAATCTGGCAATTTGGTAAAAAGGAAGTTGAGGCAATTGTTTGATACAGGAATAGAAATTTTCTGGAAGAATTTGCAGGAGTTTCTATCAAAGAGAAAATATATGCAACTCCAATCAAAAAATGTATTTAGATATTCATATGCACTGAAACTTGACGGAAATATTTCGACAGCATTTTACATTTTATTAGGTGGAGCTCTGATATGCTCGCTAGCGATTATCAGTGAATTCATATTGCAATGTAAGCGTTGAGCGCCGCAACAAGATCATTGTAGTTTCCTGTAGAGTTGGAATGGACTGTATAACTGCATGATTAGAAAATATAAGTGAATTGCTCTAGTCTAATTGAGAGACTATAGATGCATTTCCAAATTAGGAAATTATTGAGTAGCGCAGTACCTACATGGTACAACATGAAAGTACATAAATGCTGCTTTACTTCTGATTATTCGGTGCCGACAATGGTAAATTTATGATTTAGGTAAAACGAGAGATAATATAATAACAAGACAAGTAAGTTAAATATATAAATATATTTCTTGGCAATTTGCATAAAAGCACTTAAATGTAAATTAGAAATACTTGCCCTTACCAACCATTTATTTATCGATATTAACTGTTTCACTTCGTTTAGGTTTTAGTGTAGAGTATGTAGTTTGGTATGCAAAAATTATTGTAAATTTCAGCCACCGGTTTAATGTATGTAATAGGTAACAAACCCGTCCGAAGACCGCAGAACCCATAAATGACCCCCTGCAAATTTCAAGCCCTGCAAAAATCCCTTTTTACTAATTTTAAATACCAAAAAAATAACCATTTACCATTTTTCAGCAGTTTTACTGTCATTGTTAGTTTCTGAATAGCCAAGAACCCCAAATTGCACATAAAACTGGAAATCCAGAGGTCAATTTTACTAATTTTCAATCACATTTAAAATTAGCTTCCAAATACTAGTGGACTCAATTTTGAAAAGATATGTTTTAACAACTTTTAATGGCAATTAAGTATTTGGAGTCAAGTAGCGATTCATGAACTTGAAAACTGATAAAATTGATCCTACCTATCAAACTAGTGTTTGCAAAGTAAGCTTCAGCTTTGGTTAATGAGCTATCTGCCGCTTCACTTAACCTATTGTACAGTGGAGACGAAGTGGCAATTAGGGATTTTGATTTTAGCATTTGTAATGTCATATAAATTTTCAATACAAAATTTAGAAACGCTGCGTTTTTTGGTTCGTCCGCTAGCGTGTCCCAGGCGCACAAGACGGGTACATATGATACGGCTTTTTGGATGATCTTTGACATTTGCCTATAGGCCTGGTCAATGTTTGCTTTGCTAGTGAGTAGAGGAGGGTGGTCTCGGCCTGTAGAGTTGACTAGGAAGTTACGAGGTCTGATGCTAATGGACACTCTGCTGAGCAATGAACGTGGTGTTGACCACCGAGGAGCCTCTTGCTTAGGCAGAGGCTGAGCACCACCGTACGCACCATGTTACCAAACCATTTTTAGCCTCCACGAACGCAACTTTCCAGGGCCACACTTACAACCATTTTTTTTACTGTGCTAGTGATATGAACTATCCTAGTTTTGCATTGATATTTAGGCTAAGTTCAATTTTTTCAATAACTTAATACTTCTGAAGAAATAGAGGCTAAATGTACTTTTTGTACCAAATCCTTTGCTTACTTCTCTTGTTATTACTCATCAAAAGTCCGGAAGAACTCGGTTGAAACTGAGAGGTCAAAGGGGCATGGGCACTGGTTAGGGAGTTCAACCCAAGTTTAAATTAAGAGTGAAAGTAGGAGAAGGAAATACAAGGTAGATACTGAGTGGCTTTGAATACAAGATTCATATGACCAAAGAAACTTCAACAGAATGAATATTCTGCACAAACTTCAAAACATACTACAAACATCAAATTTGGACTCAGGAAATAACATCAGGACGGTTTTTTGTAAAATTTTGTTTTCAACAACAACTTCCAAAGTTAATTGTAACGAGAATCGCCCAGATCCGACAATACCAAAACACGCTACTAAAAAGAAAGGCAAGTGGGCGGTCGTCGGTTCACTTAAGAATGAAGCTCGCAAGTGTTGTGGTGCTCGGCTATTGTTCCATACAACCTGTCTTGAGCACAACATGTACAATAAATACTGTATGTTTATCATACCATATTACCATTAGCTATTATTCACCTCAAACCTGAACTACTATAATTTATACTACTAATTTTAAACTAATGTAACATCGTCATTTCACTATTTTTTCAATTGAACGTAACCTAGACTTATACTATTTTAAATGCTAATGTAATTGGTAATATCTCCTTTGTTCTATATATCATATTCTCGTATTTATGTTGATCTGGGCGTGTCTTACATTAACTAAAACAAAATGATTGAATGAGTAAATTATGCTTAAGAAGAAGACTTAAGAAGTGATCTACCAAACCCTTAAAAGTTTGTGATTATTGATTAACTTTTTTAATAAGTTTCCCTCTTATCTTATACTGTACTAAAACTCCTATTTTTGCTAATTTGCAAATATTTAAGTGTCAGCATGCTGGGCCAGGCTTGAAAAGGTATACAACAATCTTGGTAATTACTATCGCAATCTTGTTGACTAACCTAAGACTTCGGCGAACATGGTTTTCAAAGCTAGACATCTTGTATATTTGTACGGTGCTAGATAGTGTACTATTAAAAAATCAGTTAACTAACTTCTGGGTTAAAAATTAAGTATAAAACAGCGAAAAGTTGCCTAAAGGCTTTAAGTATCCAAACTTGCACAACTTAAAAAATTTGCCTATACCTGACAAATTTTTTTATCAAATTGATCAGCCATGAGTTTTTTAAAAGGTAGGCAATTTATTTACCTCTTTTGGTTTGTAAACTCGTTGGCTATAAAACTCTCTCTCACACAACCATGGACACTAAAGGTAACGTTTTGTGTTTTAAATTGAAATTAAATTTCCAAATATGCAAATTAGATTTGTATTCAACTCCAATTTTACAAGTATTTCTTAGGCACTAGCACAACTTAAAAAGATTGAGGGTTACAAAAGTGCAGGGGGACAATCCAAGCCATCTTTTGAAATAGGAACAAAGAAGATTTTGGCGTTTACTACGTCGTGAGTAATGAGATGTAGCTACTTAACTACTTTGCGCATTATATTATAATTGTTTAATCATTATAAAGTTTGATTTAAAATCAATTCAATTCAACATTTATTTCAGGGATCTTTTTGTTTCAGGATTAGCAGTTAGCCAATTGGCACTAATGTATGAATTTGCAACTGTTCAAAAGAATTTTGAGTATTTTAATACTAGCAGATTGAAGTATGGTTATGGCGCTAGAAACTCTACTGGAAAGGTTATTTTGGAAATGCAAAAAGATCTTATACTGATCATAGCAACGAAGCGTGTAAAAAAGCCACAAAGATTTGCTTAATTGTAGTTATAGAAATAAGTGGTAAAGAATTTGTTTTACGTAGGATAATGCGGTGGAGGATACCTTTCAGGTTGACATATGTTACAATCTAAAAGATTGTGTGAAACGACAAGCCACTGCCATAAACATAGAAGACTTGTAAGTCGGCAACTATTAGCCTCATTTTTATGCTGTTCGTGGTTTTCGAAAAAAATTATCCAATTATACCGCATAAAATTATATTTAACATTTTCATGTATGTTGAGACCTTAACCACAAAATTTACTAATTCATTTTTATGCTTTGAATAGTTGTTTCTGATTTAAAAGGCTACATACACATTTACTGTAAATTTTGACATCCTAACTACAGCAATAGTAATATTTATCCTAGGCGCGAAATTGCTGGTAGAGGATTTTACACAAAATAATTCCTCATTACTATCATACTGTTTAGCAACTTCAAAAACGTTGATGGCAAAAATTGGAAGGATCAGAAGTACTTTACAGTGAAAATTGATGAAGCCAATGTTCTGAAACTAGTTTCCGGCAAGGACTCCAAAATTACTCACGTTCGTGGTACAATTGTCTTCAATTTAGTGATGGACCAGAATTCATTACGATCAAGCGTAGGACTCAACACTTTATGTACGGAATATAATCAACCTGACATTTCAACTTATGAAAACTTTCGAAGAGCAGGGGCAGTAACTTTCGTAGTGTTGCAACCCAATGTTGATCTTCCACCTTCACCAACTTAGAAACCATTAATTTCTCATGAATTTCAAACCCATTTGAAACAGAATTGTCAATACAATTTCAATATATTTCTGACTTTGAGGTAAAAAATTCAAACCAAAATTTGTTTTGGTTGGATTCAAAACCAAATTAAGCAGTTTTTTGTATGCAAATTTAAACAACTAGAGCAATAATGTCTAAACACCTTAAATAGTTATTTCGACAATTTAAGTAAAGAAAAAAGCTTTGTAGGATTTAGAAAATTCAGATTTGATTTGACTTGTTCAACATATTACTCATATGTTAGACTCATACATGTACGTTAACACAAAAATGCAATAAATATATTCACCTAACCCTGTCTTTATGGTCATCCACAAAAGTAAAATAGAAAAGATGTGGATTCTACTGTACTGTGTAATTTACCAATAACAAGCTACCATAATATATTTGTAGCTGCACAGCGCACCCGAAGCAATGGTTATGAAAGCTACAATCCTGATTGTTTTTTTAGTGCTAAAAATATTTCGGATAGACAACGTTAAGCTAGCAAATTAATTTTTTTGCAAACATAATGCATAACAGGAGCTTCGAGTTTGTTTTGCAAACACCGTTTTACAATAAAAAAAAGTTAAGTTACATTTCAACAATTTTTTTCTTAAAAAATTGCTGGGCCGTTTAAGTAAATTTTCTAAATGTATATAGTATGAAACGCTGGTGTAAAAGTGTTAGAACACAATGATATAGAAGTTCCACGTTAACTTGCCTTGAAGTCGCCCAAATTTGGTACAACTCATGAGGCTGAGACTCGGGGGTGATATGTCAAGCTGTCACCTCAAAAAACATTTGAGGGATTGAGGCGCCAAATTAAGTTTTATTTGGAATGTAAATGGCTGCATCGGGGTGCACGATTAGAAGCGCTGTAAATAAATTTAAAATAAATTATTTTTTTTTACCTATTTAGTTAACATCGTAAATGGGCAAAAGTTTTTACAACTGGTGGTTAATAAATAATACTTTCATTACATCAATTTCTTTAACATTGGTTAAAAACTATTTTCAAATGGTTTAAATCACACTTGAACAGCATAAATGTTCTTCAAACTTAACATAATGCACATAGAAACTAATCTAAACGTTTCGGGTATGAGCGAAGCATTAACAGAAATTTATACAACAAAACAAAACAAGACAAGACATTTTTGTCAAATTTATATTCATGAATATATATGCAATATGTAGTGTGATGTCATGTCTATTTCTGAACCAAAGTATAGTTCTACAATATAATCAAACACAAACAGTAATCTTGTTTAAATTTACATGTATTATTGTGTATTATATTTGTATAAATAAATCTATAAAGGCTTATAGGAAATTTATTCAAAACAAATTTCGAAAAGCAGTAATGATTTAAATTCGATTATTCAAAGTTAAGTTCTTGCTGTGTTTTGATAGCTTCGGTCACATTACAGGCAACAGTGCCATATTTCTTCCCATAACGGTAATGAAAATTACCGGTTATTACCGGTAATTTCAGTTGATGAATACCGGTAATGCAAACCCTACGTCCTGCCCCATTCCGCGCAGTGTGATGAACCTGTCACTGACCCTCAAAACCAAAAAATCGCCGTATTCGGGGTCTTATTTGTTAAGTTTATTTGCATGAGTTCAATACGCTATTTACGTTACGTGCGTTTGCAACGGTTTATTTGCTAGTACCTTGATTATGAAGCTTAACCTCGAACACAAAAAAGAACAAATCTTAAGTCAAAACAAACAATATATAGAAAACCTACAGAAGGAAATATTTTTAAAGCGCCTAGTTGCATTCGAACCCACAGTCTCAGGCTTACACCTCTAACCTGTACACCAGCTCTCCAGCTTGTTTGAAATTTACAAGTTATATTAACTATTATTTAGATAAATATGTGTATGCTTTTAGTATAAAGTGTTTCGAATTCATTTTTACAAACCAATAGTGCTATACGTTACTTTTCGTCTTCCTCACAATGATATCTACAATATAACACATTGGTTCCTTAAAGAGTACTAAAGGTCGCTATATGAGCGGAGACTTACTCGGTATTATTAGTAGCGGAAGCGAAGCTGAAAGCTACTTATGTTTTCGTCATTTCTGTCCGTCCGTCTATCTGTATGTCCGTCTGTCCGTCCGAGGACACGTGTATCTCGGGAACAACTGAACATATTTCAAATCTGTTTGCGGTGATGTGCCCCTAAGGTTTTTGTTTGACCGGAAGTGACCCCCTTAGGGATCAAATGTTAAGGGATATCATGCTATGACAACATGAAAAATAACTTTAACAAAAGTTTTTCCTCTTCTGAAGGGGAGAAACACTTCTATAGGACAATTCTTGACAATATAGTCCCAAAAAATGACCCCTTGACCTCAAAATGTCCTTTCAAAGTCAATAGGGGGTTACACGATGAGCGATTATAATCTAAGATCGCGATTATTTTGAGAATCGTTTTTTTTCTCTTCTCTCTGCGCAGACGCGTGACGTCACACTCCGATTATAATCGGCTCATAAAAAAAACCTCTCCGGAGAGCATTCTTTCTCAAATAATCCGATCATTTTGCACCAAAACAAAATTCAACCAAACAAGCTCAAATTAGAATTGATTTAATTGACTAAAATGTCACTTCCGTCAATCAGTAACGCTAAATCTTCTACTAAGGCTCCTCCTAAAAGTTATAAGTGGTCCAATGATGATAACGATGAGCGATTATAATCTAAGATCGCGATTATTTTGAGAATCGTTTTTTTTCTCTTCTCTCTGCGCAGACGCGTGACGTCACACTCCGATTATAATCGGCTCATAAAAAAAAACCTCTCCGGAGAGGATTCTTTCTCAAATAATCCGATCATTTTGCACCAAAATAAAATTCAACCAAACAAGTTCAAATTAGAATTGATTTAATTGACTAAAATGTCACTTCCGTCAATCAGTAAACGCTAAATCTCCAACTAAGGCTCCTCCTAAAAGTTATAAGTGGTCCAATGATGATAAGAATCTCATGGCAGAGTACATGGTGGCCAACTTTGACACGTACAAGGTAAAGTGTCTACATCACAACAATTATTCAACCACTTTTAGTTAACTATTAAATTGCTTATTTGTGTAATTAACTAATTTTTTATTAGAATATTGGAGATAAAGGAGGCAAGAAGTTACACTTCCTACGGAAGATGCGTGATGTCATTGGCCTACAATGCAATGACACTCAGCTGAAGAATGGTTTTGTACGATTTCTTCACAAGTACACGGAAGTACGGGAAAAGCTGAACTCCAGTGGCTTTGGCGTGAATCCCTCGGTTGACTCCACCCTCGACAGCGGTAATGATATTCTATTTATGTCACTCTGACCCTAAATTAGTGTGTTCCACACTAAATAGGCTAGTACTAAATTCCAATTTTTTAAAACAGGTTGGATTATACGCGATTATCCTTATTTTTTTATTTTTAACGAAGTCTTTGCCATGAGGCCAAATATTACTCCACCTTATATCCTACCGTTGGAGGATGCACCAGAAACCGTTACTGGACAAAATAATCAAGAACACTCTGACCTTGCAGAAGTCGATAACGAAGACTCGTCACAACCAGCTGCTGATTCAAGTGAAACAAACAATGAGCCTCAGAAGTCTTCATCTCCTATTGCTGATCTAATTAAAACGTCATTCGCTCGTATTGGTATCAAGCGCAAGGAATTTCGAACACAGAAATTACATTAATTACATTAAGTAACTGTCTCCTTTCATTTCCGGTGTTTTGAATAAAAGCATTCGCTATTTCAGCTTCATTTTCGTCATCTTGGTCTAGCAGTACTTCATATTCAGCGTATCGATAATGGTGCAAACATGTCAACAAATCGTGATAATCCTGAGTGTTAAACTGAGGTACGGAAGGCAGAAACTTTCATATCGTACCCAATTAAGCAAACGACTAACTCAGTAATTGATTCTTTGTCCGATTTAGTAGGCATTTTGAATAGAACTAACCTATTTTCAAATCTTTTTGTAAAATGTTTAAATTCAAAGTTTGATCAATGATAAACATCAAATGAGCGGAAGTTTCACACGAAAAGATTATAATCCACTCAAAAAATAATCCGATTCTAAGATAATCGGATTCAGTTCATTTCTCGTGTAACCCCCTAGTGTTTGACATGTCGAGAAAGTTTAAAAGAAACATTGAAATGAAGCAGCATGGAAGTAGTAGAGAAGAGAAAACATTATTGCAATGCACCCTACGTTCTCTACCATTGCTGAAGTGCACCATTGGGGGCTTGTACCACATGGAAGGGGTATAATTTCTTAAACCGTTCTTAAAATTCCTTCCGTTTGCTATAATAACCTATTTAGGCTTGTGCTGGTGATATATTTGATAAATGGGGTTAAGATGCTACTCGAACTACTTACTTTACTATGTTTTACGTTATAAATTAAAAATCTTGTTTTTCTTTTCAAAAAGCAATTTTATCATTATTTAAGTAAAAATTCTAAATTTAAGGAGATAAGAATGCCGAACTTATTTCTCTACGATTTGTCTATTGCAGGAAGCAAAGTTGACTCTTTTGTATAATATTGCTAGAGGAGTTGCCGGCACGCTTCTATCGTTTTAGTGTTTGCTGAAGCACATCTCATGTGGGTCTTGTTTAATTTATAACGTTGGACTTGTTAGATTAACAAAATATCGGTTTCAATATCGTATTTTCGAATTAACTAACTAACAGTAGGAATCTATTCTAGTTATTTTGATAGACCTATATGGACAAGTTCTAAGGATTTTTTTTGTACGAATTTTTATCGGCTTTACTTTATAAATAGGCTTTTTCCATTATACAAACTTATATCTATATGCTAGCTCAGCTAGTGTTTAACATAATCAAAAATGTTTCTGCTCATGCTCATGTTTTGTAGTAAAGTAAACTTGCAATTTTCCAACTAAAACAAAGGTTAGGGTTCGTGTTTTCATTTAAAAGTTTTGTCTTGACATGTAAACTGGGGATAAGGTGTCCTATTTAGACATAACTTGCAATTTCGATAAAAAAAAATATGATAAAAATATATTAAATGTAAAAAGAGTTAATGACCTTTGTTGAGCATATCTGTTACGTGACGATGAGTGATTAGAATTATTAAGTAGCAGTTGCAAATGCTAGCTAAAGCTTATCAAGTAAATGAAGCAACAGTAATCAATTTGAGCATTCTACTATCATGTCCGATAACATACGACTAATATTAGCACAGAATGAATTTTAACAAAGTATTACAAGTATTTCTCTTTTACTTGCCGCTGTTTCCTTTCTGCGGCAATGTTTGAAGTAAAGTGGAATTAAATTGTTTCGCATAAAACTAATTAATTATTTCAACTAAATGAATTGGTATACCTCGATTGGACATACATTTTGACGAGAACAATTGTTTTAAGGATTAATGATTGTTGTAGAATTTTCTCTAAAGTTTAACAAATAGAACTGAAGCAGGCGGGAGAGAGTGATTAGCTCTCACCTCTAATTTTTGCTGTTTATAATTTATATTTAGAACTTTAAATATCAAATTGCACGCTATTACCCTAATGTAAAGACAACAAAAGGCTATGGATGCTTTTAATCTGTAGAAAAAATATTCTTGAACGAACCATCTTAACCAATTATATGAGTATCCTAACCCTAATCTCAATAACGAGTTTTCCGTTAATTACTGTTTTCAGAAACATCTTCTCAATATGAACACAACCTATTACTAACTTCCTATTAACCAAGTAATATAGGCACATTAGGAACCTTTTATAATAGACCACTTGATTTTTCTTAATTTCTTTTCTGCTAAAAGAAGTTTCTGCTAATACTCTTTGTTCTTAAGTTTAAACACTATTCAAATACTTCCCTTATTTCTCGGTGCAAGTAGGTCAAACATCAAGCTTCAAAGAAACTTTAAGGAATTACACAGTTTATAATTAACTACTTGCAAATTGCATATTGTGTTTACAATTACATCGTAAAAATTAGTTTTTAAATATATAATTATTAAATATAGAAGGTATAAGAGTCATTTGGTTGATAGAATACAAGGATTCCAGATAAATTACTGTCCTTTTCAAAGATAATTACAAGGCATGCTGATTAGATGTAATTAAGTTGTCGATCTTCCTTAATTTATGCATAAATGAGACGTAGTACTACTCCAGGCACTACTAACGTAGAGCCTCACCCTCTCATTAAGTTGAAACGACAAAACAGATTGAATGGAAACATTTTATGCTAAAATTAAAAGTGGTTGTTTATGTGTTAATTGTATGCAATTGGCAAACTTTTGAGTTCATTATGTGAATTGCTTTATCTTTCAACAGGTATGATTAAAACTTCCGAACTGAGATAAAATATCTTGTCGCGAGCGCCGGCAACAACATTTGAAAAAATGTTAAGCCGTTATGAGAAACAAGTTTTACGCACATGCATAACTGTAGTTTCAAAATTGAATTTAGTAGAGATCAAAGTTTCACAAGATTTGCAGCACGCAAGAACAAGAAAGGAGGAACGCGTAAATTATATTGGCAGAGCAAATCTGGTTTTGTACTTTATAAGTTTTTGTCTCTGTGTTGTTAGCCTAGTTATGCTAAAGTCTGTATCTGATAAGCTAACTGCAACATTTTTTGTCGTAATGTCTGCTGGCATTGTTGCATACCGTCTCACATTCATGATGTACTTCAAAGAAATTGTTGTACTCATCAACAACTTGCTAGATTTGACATACATAAAAAGTGAGTAAAACATATTTATTTGTTCTTATATTATGTTTTCAGGATCGATTATTATAAAGATTGTTTATTATTTATAGGTTTATTTATATGATAACTAGCCAAATGAAATAAAGTTTTTAAGTAGCAGAGTGGTTTCAGTGCGCTTTTATTTAAAACTAGCGTAAACCATATAGACAGTTTTTGTAGGTCATCTAATAATCAGCAAATTAGGGAGAGTACTGAGCCCGACTTTCGTTTTCAGAATTGATTTGAATTTAGCTAAATAATTAGTTTGAAATAACTGGGTTTGTACTATTGTCACTTGCATTAATTACGGATCAATTATTCCAATATCAAGTATTGCTTTCAGTGTTTTCCAGCGATTTTGGCATCAGTTTATGCCTATGGTTTCATGTCAGTTTACTAGCATCTGCGGCTTAGTTAGCAAAGCCAGCCGGTTTCTAATCTAACATACGCAGCCACGTACGCACAGCTTTAAATACGGTGATTATTATGGTGAATATAAAATGTGAAGATACCAAATTTAATTCTAGTGAAGAAATTAGTTATGAGATAAAAGAAATGAATTAATAATTTTTTCTAACACATTCAGACACATATACAACCACAATTTACATAATTCACTTTGAAGACTTTATTGTAGATACCCCTCTCAAAAGTGCAACGCAACAGAAAACAAGGCGTGATTACATATACGTTTCTTCCGTTTTATTTGTATTTGGAAGTGTGGTTGGTGCTATACTGCAAAGTTTCTTAGCAAATTTACATTTCTTTTCAACTCGGTATTCGTTAACACTGTATTTCGTAGTAATGCTCTATTATGGAACCGCGTTTGTTTGTGATGTGGTTGCTCTCTTGGGCACTTGTTTACCGTCATTCATAACACTTCTGTCATGGCTACACACACTAAGGTAAGTTTTTTTTGAAAATAAATATGAAGGTTCGAACGGCGTCGCACAATTTTATGACAGAATAACTTGAAATTAACACTAACAATATACGAAAATCTCGTCTAAAATAGTAAGTTCAAATGATTCAGCTGCTTAAAACAAAACTGATTGATGAAGTTACAGTGGTAATATTTTTTTATGGCAAAGTCCTATATCGAGTTTTCATTTGAATTTTTTTTTCTTTATAATAAACCTTCGTAAAAAGGTTAATGAAGTAGAAGTAGGAAAGTTAATCAGAAAAATTTGGAAATTAGAAGAATATTAAAATAAAAATAAGAATTTTAGGTGTCAAAGAAGCCCCTGTGACGATTAGAATCATCTCAGCAAATTGTTTCTTGTAAAAGTAGGGTTTTACTTCCTATGCCATTTTGAAGGCAAAGTGTTTTGGTGTTATTTCAGCATTCGTAATTCATAATATAAAATCGTTCTTGGACTGCACAAACAGACAGAAGAACAGAAAGGATATCAATTAACTGTATTCTGAAATCAGATTTGAGGTATGTTGTGTAATACCTGAGATAATCGTGATACGGACAAAATGACTCGACAAAAACATAAAGTAGTTTTTGCTTCGCTTCCGCTTAATTAATATATAAACCAAACTCTAATACAACTATTAGACTCTAAACAAACTCGAATGAGAATAAAAATACAATTTTTGGTACATTTTTTATTTAGTTTCGGGTGCGTGTTGTCCTCTGCTCAAACAAGCTTGGATTGTATTAAAGTCTACCGCTCAATACAACTATTAAATCAACTTCATAATATAGTTTTTGGCTCAATTTTGCTCCCGGTATATAAGTTAATACTGGTGTTACTATTATTTATTTCAGCATTCGTAGTCATCCGACTCCGCCATTTACTCGATACAATAACATATGTTCTTTTTGTTCTCTACATATTTAATTGTTGCTTGCTAGTTGCTTCTGGTGCTCTAGTAATGTCTGCAGTATTTAACAGTTCCAGAAAGTTCAAGGAAAAAGTTCAAAGGATGCAATGTGAAACTAATGAATCTGAGAAAATTTTACTTCAGAAAACCTTGCGTTCTATACCATTACTCAAATGCACAATTGGTGGTTTTTATCACATGGAAGGGGTACGTTACTCTAAAGCCTTACTATTACCTTAATATTATATTGTAACATTTTAGAGGCTTACGTAAGTTGAAAACATGCATTAAATTAAAAGTTAAAATAACTTTAGTGTTTTTAAAAGTCATAATGCTGCTCTCCCCGAGAAATTTTGAATTGCAACCTTATAAATATAAAAGCATGTTTTAAGTGTAAATATTGTTTTAATTTTAAATCCACTAAAAGTTTAAAAATTTGAAGAAAAAAATTACTTATCACGTTATTTTGTTGCAGGAAGCCAAACTGACTCTCTTGGATAATATTGCACGTGGAATCGCATTTACTCTTTTATCGTTTTAGAGATAATTATTGGTAATTTGTAATTTGGACTACCATATTGTAGCATCATAATTATTCAAAAACTTGGACTAGTATTGAACTCTTGTACATTTGTATAATTTTGGACTACTATATTGTATCCAACTGTATATTTGAACTTATTTTGGGGCTACAATTATTACCAACATCTATTTTTTTGCACATTTGCAATAGCTGTACCCACCGGTATATTTGCATGCAATTGGGGCAAAATTGTTTCCTCCGGAATTGTTGCACACATTTGGCTAACAAATGCACCGACTTCGGCCAATTTGGGCCTAACTTTTGCAGTTATTTTAATCTACGTTCCCGCGTCTCCTGGGCATTTCCGCCGTTCAATTACATTTTTGGACACATACTTACAGATTTAGTTCTGGTGCACAATTAATATATTTTAGAAGATTATGTTACGGTAGAACCCTCTAATCAAGTAGTTAGTCATTAAAATTGTCTTATATGTACTAGAAAAATTTATTCGCAATTATTTGTATTTGTATTTATATCTGTTCCGCTAACAATACAAACACAATTTTCTACTCAACATGTATGAAATGCTATTTAAAGTGCTATAAGTGTCATATTTTACAAAGATACGTCTATGCTCCACAGTGAGCATCTGCCTGCGCAAGAAGACTAAAAGAGAAATAAGGGTCATTAATTGCGACGATGTTACATTATTAATTCGCCTGGAAAAAAAATTCCAATAATTTGTTCAAATAAATGTAGTTGATTATATGTCTAACAAAGTGACCGAAATATGCCATTTTCGCGCATGCTCGGCGTGAGTCTCACTATCCTAACTAATAGGTAGTGGGCTCCCTGTTACAAACATACATATGTCTAACAAATAACAAAATTTTGGAATTTTGTAAGCTAATTTTTGTATGTCTAAGAATTTTTGTATTACCTTGAAATTTTTTTGTGACGGCATCTTCAAAACCAGCCCAAGCATGGTGACCCATGTTTATTTCATCGATTTTTATGAAACAGCATTCAGAATTGGATTATAGTAATATTGAAACCCATGGTTTTGAGAAAAACTACAAAAAAGTTTGTACAAAATGTTTAATCAATCAATCATTTATTTATTTGATATATGGCAAACCCAAGATCAACATGTTTACATTGTACATCAATTTGAATATCAGTAGCTTATAATGTGTTATAAGAAAAAGTTCTTAAAGTCTATTTTAAGGGATAATTAGTCAGAGGTTGATTAAAAAGTAAAAAGTAAAAAATAAAAGATAAAAAGTCAAGAGCCAAAAGTATCCTACGAATTAACACGAATTAACACGTCTT
>VYYI01001316.1:0-20423 GCA_021029175.1 Bilobella aurantiaca
GTTTAATTCAGCTGCAATGTTTTTTGAACGAAGATGTTCGTCCCAGTTGGACATACCTACACTCTGGGTAGTGAGGGACGAGGAAGAGGACGATGAGGAATTGTGTCGCAGGGCTCGGCGTCATAGGCAGAATCGGAATTCCCTACCGTTGACCGAAGTGACGCGGACAAGGAAGCCGTCGCTTGCGATCATTCCAGCCACGCCCACTCCGTCAACGGCTCAGATGCTCTCTCCGATGACCCCAACAGGGGAGAGAGGTCACGGAGAAGGGGCAGAGAGCCCACAGGGTTATCGAGAGTTCAGCGCCGAAGTGCCACTGCTTAATACGCTGCAGTCCGTGGCGGCGGCTTCGGTCGCCGCAAAGGTAAACGTACTAAAGAACCCTAGCTCAAGCTCAAGTGTCATTCTAAATTGTCTTTGTAAAACAATCCTCCGAGCTATCCAGCGGTCGATACAATTTTCACGTTTTACGTTCCACTTACTTCTGTATGGAACGGAAAAGAAAATGAAATTGAAATTAAAGATGGTACAATTCGACTGTTAGTATAATCGACTGCCGATTTTGTCTTTGCAATTTTAACTATCATGTTCTCTTAAAACAAATAATTTTGATACAAAAAAAAGATCATCAGTAAGATATTATAAGATATATTTTATAGGAATTGTTTGAGTCAAATTTATTTGAAGCTTGGACTTGAATACTTTCCGACAAAAGGAAAATCCCACAGAGGCGAACTAGAAAGGCGGTAAAGCGTTGTAGGGGTGGCGCAGAATGCTTAAGAAGAGTAATTGAAAGACTCTTTTTCCTGTATTAGTTTGCAGATGAAAGTTAAGTGTTGGATTGGGAGGTGGGATGGTAGGTCAGAGGTCAGTTGTCTGTCCAAGAGGGAAATCAGATCCTGTCTGGCGTTGATGCCTCCATGATTGTTTTCGGCCTCCCTACGTGACACCGTCCAGGGAGTCTGAATTATGAAAACCCTTCAATCAATACTCGAATAAAAGTTTCTTTTTCGCCCATTTTCCCATACGCTGGATAAGAAAAGGAACCAGAAAATGACGTTGTAGGAACCATTTTCTAAGTAGGATTGAAAACTGTTCTTATATCGAGAGAAAGGGCATAAATTGGGTTTGTCAAATCCACACACAGCCAAAAGCTTGTGCTAGCTGGACGGGCATCCGGCGGTGCCTTTACTACGACCACCGCTGTTTTACCGTTTAATTGACTTTTAGAAAAATTTAGTCAATTATTGTTCTAGTTGCTTTTCAAAGGAAAAGTTCGATGTTATTTAAATTTGTAATTCCCTGTGACCTTAACACTCAGGTTAATGATCGCAAATGAGTTTATCAAAAGGTGATAATTTTGTAACCTGTATATTTATTTTGAGTAAGAGTCAGTAAACGGGAGGTAAGCAGAGGCTTCTGGTAGAAATTTTTCTTGTTCTATTTTTTTTTAAATAATGTTTAATTGTGCTTGGTAGTCAATTTCGTTGAAATGTCAAGTTACAAAAGTATGGTGACGCTGGCAGTGGCATCTGCAGTGTCAAGCGCATCCAGCCCATTTAGCTCGTCTGACGTGAGTTCCTTGGAAATCTCAATTTGTTCTAAATTACGTTAAGTGCAGCACACCCTTCGGGAAGGGTCTGTTATGGTCGGTCAAAGGTCAAATGGGGTGCAGGAGGTTTTTTTTTGATTAAATGAAAATAATAGGCTCTGTTCTTGACTTGTAGGTGCTGTCGCTGGGGGCTGATGTTCTGCCCGAGTATCGCTTACAGTCCCCACGGATACATAAATGGACGATTCTCCATTACTCCCCCTTCAAAGCCGTCTGGGATTGGCTGATTCTTATCCTTGTGATGTACACGGCCATTGTCACGCCTTACGTCGCCTCGTTCCATCTCTCTGATCCTGAATATAGGACGAGAGAAAAGTCAAATAAGACATTTGATCAGGACCCAATCACAATCGTTGACGGCATTGGTGAGTATCAAGTTTTGATTATAAAAGTTAATTGGACCCATCGAAATTTTTGAAAAAAGATTTCGAATCGAAAGCAATTTTTCTTCGAAATTTCCACATTTTCGTTTGATTATTAAAACCAAAAAAATCCAATACCGTACGTAACAATGGCTGAAAGT
Organism: Bilobella aurantiaca; assembly: GCA_021029175.1. Lineage (NCBI taxonomy): Eukaryota > Metazoa > Arthropoda > Collembola > Poduromorpha > Neanuridae > Bilobella > Bilobella aurantiaca. Next base: position 2,136 of record VYYI01001316.1, read on the forward strand.
AAACCATTTGAGCGTCTACAGCAAGAGCCTTAAAATTTTAAAGGAGCTATTAAATGATAAGTCTTTTAGCCTTGTAAATAGTATTGTATGACATGATTTTAAGTAAGACTTGATTTAGATTCTTCAAATATCGGTTATAAACACTATATAGTGGTTTAACTGATCAGCGTGTAATTTCCGTTTGGTTGCGCTTTGTAGTTGACATAATGTTCATCGTGGACATTCTAATTAATTTCCGGACGACATACGTCAATGCCAATGATGAAGTGGTATCGAATCCAGCCCGAATCGCCATCCACTACTTCCGCGGTTGGTTCATCATTGACCTCGTGGCAGCGATTCCCTTTGACATGATCCTCGACATTCTCAATTCAAATTCAGATGAGGTAAGGCTTATAAGGGCTTAAAGCTTATTAAGAACATAACGCTGCTGCGGAATCAATTAGTGACACATTTTAGCCTCGGAGTAATTAGGAAATTAGCCCAACTTATAAATTATTTCGGAAAGGGCTTTGAGATAGCGTAAGCGTTTCCAGACTGGGAACAATGGGGGAGGGCTGCGAAGCGTCTCTGAATTGTGCCTAATGGCTTTCTCTCGTGTTTGTCACTCTTAATTAGACTCAAAAACTGTTCCTTGACATGTCATTCCAATTTACCTTTCTTTTTTAGACGACGACGCTAATTGGACTATTAAAAACAGCAAGGCTCCTCCGGCTGGTCCGCGTCGCTCGTAAGATTGATCGTTACTCGGAGTATGGTGCTGCCGTGCTCCTACTGCTCATGGCTACGTTCGCCTTAATTGCTCACTGGTTGGCCTGCATTTGGTACGAAACCAAGTTCAGCATGACATGTGACCTTTGAGACGTAAAATGGTGGGTTTTCCAGGTACGCAATTGGTAACGCCGAGATGACCATAGGGGGAGCACGCATAGGGTGGCTCGACCACTTAGCGAAGGATACTGAAAATTTATACGAGCGGGGTCCAAATAATACTATATGGGGTGGACCCCCTATGCGGGTAAGTGCGAAGTCAGGTCACTGACAAAAGGTCATTAGAAACTTGCATACAGACAGAATAAATAAAACAATAAAGTAAACGCTATTTTTTAGCGTGAATCTTGCGCATATTTTTAAAAAACGAAAGATACATGGAAGATGCTTTGCTTTTCGAAGCATGTCCAGCGAAAACACTCATGGCGAATTCATTATAAGCTAATTAACGAGCGTTATTTTTATTTAATTTGCCTAAACTTTTATTCTATTTGTTAATTTGAACTCATTATTAAACACTTATGCTTAGGTTAAAGTAAAACCATTATTGCTAATTCGGGAATTATTGAATTCACCCTTCACATTTTACTATGTATCAGAGGTTCACGGTAGCTTTTCCGGTTAGCGTTACTATTATCGAAATTTTGTTTTCCAGTTTGAAGATCATAGTTAATTATTGACTTTGGAGTAGAAATTAGTTTAGAATTGACTTAATTGGTAATGCAATTCGTTACAACAGTTAGTGAAAGCTCTCATTAATATTTAGTAAAAGCTTTGTTTTAGAAATCGATTTCTAATTTGTCTCTATAGTCTCGATACATCACGGCCCTTTACTTCACCTTTAGCAGTTTAACTTCCGTTGGATTTGGCAACGTTTCACCGACTACGGACGCCGAAAAAATATTTACAATCTGTGTCATGCTTGTAGGATGTAAGTTGTAGTTTCTCAATTAGAAAATGGCATTAGTTTAAAAAAAAGAGCCAATTTTAGAGCATCCTAGATTAGAATTAATGGTTTCTATTTTCAAAAGAATCGGTTAAAGGTTAATGGTTAGCCAACCCCTGCTCATCATTTCATGACCTTTGCATTATTTTCTAATAGCTCTCATGTACGCAAGTATCTTCGGTAACGTGTCAGCAATAATTCAGAGGCTCTACTCGGGCACAGCGAGATACCACACCCAGGTAATTAATCCCTGTCACTTATACCACCCTTCAAAATTGAGGTAAAACAACGCGTACTCGATCAGCGTTCTACTATATTGAATCAGCGTCCTACTTTTCCATGTGCTGCTTCTATCATCCTAAAAACGTTTCTAATTCGTTCATGCATCATTTCCAGATGCTCCGTGTGAAGGAGTTCATTCGTTTCCATCAAATTCCAAATCCGCTTCGGCAGAGACTAGAAGAATACTTCCAGGTACAAAAAAAAACGATTTTTTTTTCTCGTTTCATATTTCATCTTCGTGCCCCATTTTTAGCTAACAAAAATCTACCGAAAATCATATTCATTTCGTGCGGCGCAGCGATCGGAGTAGTCCAATTAGTTAATTGATTCGCTGCAAAAAACAAGAAAAAAAAAGCAAAACATCGCGAATTGCTTCCTTTACCGGTATTTTCGTTTCATTAATTCCTACCCATGATTTTTCTTCTGATTTCCCTTAGCACGCATGGACCTATACGAATGGGATTGACATGAACAGCGTTCTCAAGGGATTTCCAGAATGTCTCCAGGCCGACATTTGTCTCCACCTCAATCGGAACTTGCTCAATAACTGTCCCGCATTTCAGTTTGCCTCCCAGGGGTGTCTGAGGTAGGCACAAAAACGAGCTGCGGCAGCGATTAAAAGCGATGGAGGGACATAACTCCAACAATTTTTTTTTGGAATTTCAGGGCTCTGTCAATGAAGTTCAAGACGACGCATGCGCCGCCGGGAGACACGCTCGTCCACCGTGGAGATGTCCTCACAGCCCTTTACTTTATTTCCAGAGGATCTATAGAAATTCTCAAGGACGACATTGTTATGGCCATACTAAGTACACACAAATCAATCATTAATTTAGTTTTCTAGAAATCGCTGCCTTTCCTTTTATAATTATCGTATTTGTGCACCTAGGTAAAGATGACATTTTCGGGGAAAATCCATGCGTTCACCCTACAATTGGAAAGTCTAGCAGTAAGTTTGCACTTGACCTCTGACCTCAATCTCATCTCAAAATAATCCTTTTTAAGGCAACGTTCGTGCCTTAACTTACTGTGATCTTCACAAAATCCTCCGGGACGACCTTTTGGACGTTCTCGAAATGTACCCTGAATTTGCAGAGTCGTTTTCTTCCAGCCTCGAGATCACGTTTAATCTCCGTGACGTAAGGAAACGCATGCAGTCACGCACTGTTGTCGGACTTTTATTATTTTAAATTCTTGCACTTCCATTTTCATTTTTAGGACGAACTGTCGGGGGTTGATCCACGGGTGGCCAGAAATAAATCGTTTTATGCTGCCTCAAGGTCCAGTTCCATTGATCGAGAGTCCGATGTCCGTAAAAAGGCTTATCGACCTCCTCGAATGAGGCGCCGCCGAAAACGAGCGAATTCATCTGGTGGTGACAGGTGACAGCGGCAGTGCTTATGCAAACAAAATATACAAATTCACCTTATCCGTTCCTGAATCCATGCTAAATTAACTTGCAGTGGACCTGACAAGGACGAGAGCCGTGATGAGACTGAATTCACCCTAAGCAGGGCCCTGGAACTCTCCAGTCGGCGCAGAACTCAAACTTGACCTCAAGAACCACATGGAGGCGAGGTCGAGGAAGCTGAGCCTCATTGTACCATCGGAGCTTCAAAGTCCCCTCAAACCTAGATCTCAACCCTTTCCGCACGACTCTTCCCGAAAAAGCTCAACGCAACATTCCAGACGCGAAGGTATTGACGATGAGGTCAGCACGGCTGTTCAGGAGAGGATTGACCATCTCAATCGGTAACATGCTCGCACTGTTGGGAGACAAACCGTGTAACACAAACAGTGGCAACAAATTGAAAAATATGGTGTTTAATGGAATTGTAGACAAATGGCGGAGCTGGACAGGCGTGTGGGAACGGACGTTCGCTCTATTCTCGATATTCTTCGGGACATGCAACAGAATCGGGGCCAAGGGCCCACCTTTAACGACGTTGGAGGCCTGCCCTTGCAATCCGGTCTTCCGACGACCTCAAGACCTCTGCTCTACCGTACCTGCAGTGTTCATCCAGACGAATCGCGGGAGAGCAATCCATCAATGTCAACTTCTGGAACGACGCATGTGACCCATCAACAGGCTCCACCCCCTGTGATGCCCCGCCTCAAAGAAGCTATATCTCCTCCCGAAAGCCTTGGGCTCTCGCCTCACTTTGACAGCGGACGATTCCCTGTCAGATCTTCCTCACAACCATCAGAATTGAACAGAGTACTTAAACCAAATTGACATTGTCGTAGAAAAGGTCACTGAGACTGACATTACTTGAACAATTATTTGATTCTCATTGGACAGAGCTGGACCGCAACGAGTCGAGAGGACTCCAAAGGAAGCGAACCCGATTCGTGGAATATTGAAGCTCCAATAGCAAGACTGGATTCACTGGACGAGTTGGACAGTGTCCACGTCACCTCCGACTGATCCCAGTGACCTCAACTACTACATTAAAGTACCTCAAACTATCAAAATTCCCAGGAAACCTCTGAATGAACTATTCAGTCAAAACCGAGTCAGGATTGAATCTGTTAGTGATGGAAGGCAACCTTCCGCACGTTACGCCATGCTCTTCGTTTGTATTTTTCAGGTTATGCTTAAGCACCGTTTTGCAATTATAAAATAGTAATCTTTAATTCTTAAATTATGGTTTGTGCTATTACAAAAAAAAATTGCGAAAATGCCTTAGAAAATTGCCACACAACATACTTAACATTGCATCCAAGTCGAACGGAACAAATTTTGATACAAGAGAGCAAGGAACCACGTTGAATCTTTTTAGGAAATGAAGCAGTTTGAGTGACCAATCTGAATTCAACTTCACTGGTATTAAGCAAAAATTAAGGATTAAAGTACTTAAGTAGAGGCAATTAGTAGTGATAATAAGAGGGCATCGCATGTCGAGAGATTAACCTCCACTTTTGATAATCGCGTTTAGAGTTGTCTTGAACAAAATAATACGATATAAAAGTTAAATTCAGGTGCCTCTCAATTAACCTGCCGCGCACTAAAAAAAATTGGACGCAAAAAAAAAAGAAATGAAAAGTACGTTTTAAATATAATAAGATCTTAAAAATGTTTCGATTGAGTGAATAGTGAAAAGAAAGGAAATGAAACGACTGTGATTAATTTTTTCTTATCCTTTTCCTTACAAGAATCGACATTTTATTTAACGTAAGCTAATTATTAGTTTACCAGGAATTAAGTCCAGTATTGCGTTTTCGCTGTATTTCCTTTGATTTGGAATTCAATATTTCGTAACTTTAATAAAGATTTCAAATAAGAAAAAAATTCAATAGTCTCTCTTGTGTGTCATAATCGGTGCCCTTCCCATTTCCGTAAAACACTAAAAGACAAGACAAAAGAAAGTTCAAGTTTCTGCAATCCAATTTTCAGAAAATTAAAACAAACGGTGAAGGTATGGGAAAGGCGATTTCTAATGTTTCGTTATTAAAAATTCCACACGTAAAATGAATTTGAAAACATTTGTATTGATATTATTATTACATAGATTCGTATTCCGCAAATTGTAATCAGTAAATCAATATAATAAAAAAATTGGTGGCAATGTCCTAAGGAGTGGACGAAAATGAATTCCAAAGTTTCATTTTCTTTTGAAACTCAAATTCCCGACGTGTTGTAAATAAATAAAAAATAAAATAGGCGTGACCTATTACAGTTGTACTGTACAACTTGAGCTTAACAGCATTTTATCAAAGAAACGAAGAGACAATATGAATATAAGAAAGTCACTGAATACATTTTTAATATGAAGCCGGCGGTGGTGGCGGCGCAAAACCTCCAAACGGTGGCGGGGGCGGCATTGCTCCCCAACCTGTATAAAAATTAAATGGATATTAAATTTACTAAGTATTAAGTAGTAAGTTAAATAATTATTCGCAGTGCATTTAATAATCTTACCCCAACCAACTGGAGGGGGCGGGGGAAGTTGAAACTGCCCAGGTGGCATACCCATGGGCATCCCCATCCCTGGGGGCATTTGCATCCGCGGTGGAAGCTGCATTGGCGGCGGAGGTGGTGGTGGCATCACTGGAGCCATTGAAGGGGGCGGTGCGTCAGCAAAGATCTGATGTGGCATCTGGCCATGCGTCAATGGGTTCTGGGCAGCCAAAAGACGCTCGGCCGCAGATCCATGACGCTCTCCCTTAGCATCCTTCTTGAATGCATATGAGACTGAAATGGGTCGATTACATAAATATTGCCCGTTCATAGCCTCAATACATGCATCACTAGAATCAAATCCAGAGTAGTTGACAAAGGCAAATCCTTTCGAGTTCCCACTATCTGGATCCCTCATGATCTATTCAACAAATTATTGGAAATGAATGCCAGAAAACAGAAACAATTAAACAGCGTTCACCTTCGGGGTTTGGAGAATGACACCAAATGCCGAGAAAGTATCATAAAGAAGCTTCTCGTCGACTTCTGGGTCCAAGTTACCAATAAATACATTGGCTCCAACGTCCAAATTCTTCTGATGTGCCGAGGCCTTGTTGACTCGAACAGGTTTTCCATACAGTTTTATCATATTCAAGATGCGTATCGCGTAGTCAGCATCTTCTTCGCCAATAAATTCAACAAACCCATAACCCTGATGGTTAAGGGAGACACGATCCTTCGGCATATGAACATTCACGACAGGCCCAGCCTGTACAAAGAGTTCCCACAATAGCGTTTCGGAAACCTTTTCATCCAACCCACCGACATAAACAGTGGCATCTTACAAAACAAATTCAATTAACACTGTACGTATAATATTGCTAGGCATACAACAATATTTATTTAGCTTTAATTACCCTGATTCCGCTCCGCAATCGGTCCAGCAGCCATTTCCTTATACTAGACAGCTATAACTTGGTTTCGGTAACTTCGGCAGTTCGAGTGTTTAGGTTTCTGGTAAGGTTTTGAAGCGATGATTTAACGTTTGATAATATAACGTTAACGGAAAACCTTTCGCGAACGTGCTTTGAAACGATTAATTAAATCGAACAACAATTACTTAATTATGTGACACCACAGGAAACAAAATTAACAATCAAATTCAATCAATTTCGTTTCGAATTTGAGTTTTCATGAAAGACACTCACGAGATAGTATAGTTGGGCCACCGCCACTTGAATACAAAATAAAACGTCCTTGTGTTTAGCCATGAATATGCTTAGTAATGTTAATTGTAAGTTAATTAAGGCATGATTAATTTAATTAATCAGCACTTAAAAGACGTAGTTAATTAATTATGTTTCTAGGAATTAGTTTGATCGAAATACTGAATTGAATTGTGTCCAATTCTTCCACATCTCTGATGCGCACCAACTTTTGAATCTTTAAAGTAATTTATTTTTGACAGTCTCAATCACGAGTCACAAACAAAATCAAAAAGGTTTGTTTGTCAAATTATCAGTAATCAGTGAAGAGTGAGAGGAAGTTCAATTAATTCAATCAATTAAAATTAGTCTCATTCTACCTAATTATTGTTCAATTAGTAATTGGTGAAACATAGCTTAATTAGAAAGAGTAATGGCGGACTACGAGAGCGTCCTGTTAGTTAAGTCAGAAGTCTTTGTGTATAAAATACCCCCGAGAACAACTAACCGTGGATACAGGTATTTTAGACTTTTACATTGCTTATTAGTAGTAAATCTACACCTGATATCGATTTAAATAATGAAATATTACTATTTTGTTCATTACAACTTTGGTGCTTTCGGTAATGTAATTTCTTGTCAATTTATGCTCCAGAGCCAACGAGTGGAATCTCAATGCCCCAGACTGGACTGGGCGGATGCGCCTTGTCACAAAGCCAACTGGACTCTTTATCAAACTGGAGGATAAAACATCCGGGCAGCTCTTTGCTCAATGTCCAATCGAAGCGTATCCTGGAGTGGCAGTTGAATCCGTCAGTGACTCCTCGCGCTACTTTGTTCTTAGGATTCAGGATGATAATGGTAAAGGAGCCTGCGTTCTTCGTTCCTTATTATCCTGACTTGTTAGATAATGTCTTTATTTATGCTTAATTTTGTAGGGCGAAACGCCTTTATTGGAGTAGGATTTGCTGATCGCTCTGACAGTTTCGATTTAAACGTGGCTCTCCAAGATCATTTCAATTATGTTAAAAAGGAGCAGGCAATTGAAAAAGAAAAAGAGGAGCCCAAACAATCCCTCGACCTGGGTTTCAAAGACGGGGAAACTATTAAGATCAACATGAGGATTGCAGTAAGGATCCAAATTTTATGTAGCACAATTTCAGTCAATCAGATGCGCTTTATTTCTGTTGCTCTTTATTACAGAATAAGAAAGACGGAGAAGGCTCGACTAGGACAAAATCAAAGGGTGCTGGTGCAGTTGGGGGTATATTGCCACCTCCTCCTGGCGGAGTCAAAATAGCTCCACCACCGGGCGCCGCCCCTTTTCCTCCGGCAGCTCCACAAACGTCACCTTCTCACCGGTCGCAAGCACCGCCGGCTTCGGCAGCGCCAAATGCGAATACTGATTGGGTTCAATTCTAAGCAAGCGAGACAAATCATTCCAGAATTCCTAAGAATCATTAAATTAATCGTTACGTGTCGTACTACATATTTAAGCACGGGAGTAATCAGGTACGAGTAGAACACATAACCGGATAACCCTCTTCTGATTTCTTTTTAGTGGCACAGCGAGTAGCACCAATTGATTTGAGATAGTTTAATCTCATTTGATCGCGCGCTTCCTTGGCCAAAAAAGATAAGCAAATAAACTTTAATTCAAAGTGGAATTATTGAAGTCCAATGGTTCAACCCAAATAACGTATCCGAAAATACTACTCTGCAAAGAAATTAGTGTCAATGAACTTTATTAGTTATAGAGTTCTTAACTTTTTTTTTGTTGATGATTAAAATCACGACCTTTTAAATGCATTTAACATGCATCGTGTTTTAGCATATTAGCATGGAGAAAATCATTAAATCATTTAGATGACAAGGCATAATTAACATTAACTGTTAGTTAATTTCCTGTCAATTTTCACACTAACACACTTTCGTTCCTCGCCATTTTGTCATTTCGATATACGAACTATTACAGAACATAAATGTGTGACTAGGGTATCGTGTTGGACGTTCTTAAGACCTCGCCAAACCAACGTAACGTAAATAGAATTAATGGTATATGGCAGCGACTAATTACTACATAAGTCTTCAACATGACGTCGAATTACCGGACAATTTACTACAGACTAAAAACACAACGTGAACGACGGAGAACAGAAAAATGGTAGTGCTTGGCGGTTGCGAAATAGTGTGAATAACCGCACTATTTGAGTATTAGTTTCCTTGTGTCATCAAAATCTGGGAAATTGGTTGAACTGAGGTCAGACGTCATTTGTTTCTAAAGACAATTCACGGGAATCTCTTGGGACGCAGGGCTCTAGGAGATATCCCAAGTTTGAGAGATCTCATGGCCAAAGCACGACTAAAATGTCGTGGCGGTGGGCGCGAGGCGAGATCCGAACCATCTTCAGAGTCAAGTGATGAAAGCATCACCAACAGCACTCCAAGTACCAAAAAAATTATAATCAGGAGCGTACAGACATGTAGTCCGGTTCCTGAGAGAAGATTCTCCAAGTCCTTCAGAGCATCCTGCGCTCCTGAATGATCTGGGCGCAGTTCAAGTGTATGCTTAAAATGGAGTAGGGCCTCTTGGTGATGGCCATATGACTTGAGAATTTCACCGAGCGTGAAGTGCTGCTGCCATGCACTTCGGTCAGGTGCCTGCAGCTCTAGGGAGCGACGTGCAAGAAACAAAGCATCGTCCAAGTATTGCAACATCAGTAACAGGCGAGCCATGTTGTGAAGAACCTTAAAATCATTAACTTTATTTTAAAACAATATACAAGAAAAATTTGAAGCAAGAAAACTGAGTGTGGAGCTGAATACTATGTTTATGTACAACCAGAAAACATACCTCCGGATTATTTGGTGCTACTGCTAACGCCCTTCTGAAACATTCAATTGCTCGCAGTGTATGTCCTTTTGAAAACAATTCATAATTAGCAAACGTCAAATAAATATGGATCCTTGAAATAGTGATTCATAATAATGTTTTTGATAAATACCTTTTATTCGCCAAAAATTCCCAATTTGATTATAGAGTTGAACTGAACTCGGCTTCTAAAAACATAGCTCATATAATTATACTTTGCATATAAGGTGGCTTGACGGACGGAATTATTCATTAAGTACCTCTTTTTTCGCTTTACGCAGTTTTCGTTCCAAAGCTATCAAGTCAATTGAATCCTTTTTGCTACTTTTCTTTTTAAACTGCATTGCTACTTGCGGGTCTGGGATATGTGGATGGTTCTGGCGATTCGCAATTCCAATTAGTTGATCATAGTAAGTAAAGTTGGCTGGTCGCCCACAGTCTAATTAAACGTCAATTTTATTTTCTACTTTAAAATAAAAATATAACTTAAATGGGAAAGTTACCAAGAATTTCAAGGCCCTCGCCTTCATCCATGAGATCTCCATCGCTCTTGTCCAAGTTCAACCGACCATCGCTGACTTTATCCAGCATTGGACATTGGGAACAGTAAACTTCCCGTCCGTTCTTTGTCCAAAGCCCCCGTGGCGAGAGAACCGTTGTGGTCAGAATATGGAAGACCAACTCCTCGTGTTCCATCGCCGCCCATGAAGGCAAATTAGCGTTGTAGCTTGCAGCCGTGTCGTTCGTCTCTGTTCTATTCCCATCCGAGCGGCCATGCACTGGACTGTGTCTGACATGGACAAAGGGCTTATCTACGCCAGGACTCAATTCTTCGATGGAAGGGACGATAACTTGTCGCCCCGACCTCTCGTCCAGTACCAGTTTCCAGTGGCTGGAAGATGACGACCTCGTCTTTGTGTTCAAGATGTAGAATGAGAGAATGTAGGTAATCAAGAAGAATTTGGAGCAAGTTCTGTGAGACCAATCGCTCGAGCGTCCCATCTTGGGAAGGGAAGCAGTCAAGTGCTGTTGTAAACTGTTGTGAAATCTTTATGACCAACTACCAGAATCTGGAACGCATTGATTGCACAACTAAGATACTGTCCACTAATTAATTAACTTATGAATTTACCAGTTAATTAACTTAGCAATTAGAAGATTCGACAAACCAAATGAAACAATTTTACTGTAGGATCTTTTGTCGACTAAAGACTAAATCAATTTTTCAGAAAAAGAAAACAATTGATTTCAGACATTGGCGCGCTTTTCTTCCAGTTTGGGCATAGGGCACAGAACAAAACAGAAACGAAGAATGGTAAATTTTCTAAAAATTGTGAATACTGACCAAAAATTCCAAACAAATTTGCCAGGTATTTTAGAACAAAATTTACATAATTTTTTCCTGTTCTAATGAGCTCCTTTTCCTGCAATTCAATTAGTTTTAAGATACTGTAAGAAGCTTTCCCGTAACTATCGCCATGGCCATGCGCGCAAGTGTAAGTTCAGAAAAAGATCTTCAAAAAACTTGTGAGCGAGATGGGCCGATCTCTTTCACAATTGGCATTGGTCCAGGAGGGTTGTGTGCTAGAAAACTTCAAGTACCTCGCTCACACCAGCTCAAGTATTATTTAATTGTAACCTCATCTTTAAGGTAAGCGATTAATTAATTACACCATTTAAACTCATCTTACATAAAGCCTTCGGGTATCGGGGACTGGGTTAGGCGAGTCAACGACTTTTCGATGTAATCTTCAATATTGCATCAGAGATCAGATATCTAAAAAGTCGGACAGGTTCCCTGATTCGCGAACTCTTCGCCATTGCAGTCCGCATGCGGATTTGTGCTTTGAAACTGAAGTAGGTGTGAGATTGTCACTTCACTGCCATAATATCTCGAAATTTCAGTTTCCAGAATCTGGGTCACGCTCACGCATGACTGTCAACTTAGCACCATTCAACACAATTTACCGATGAGGAAAGAAAGCTAAAAATTTTTTTGGCATTTTAAGCTGCGTGCCTGTTTGTCGAAATTAGTTTGAATGCGTTTATTAGATATGATTTTTGGATCAAAATTCTGGATTATGCTCAATCAACTGATCTTACAAATGCAAATAAATGCTAGGACTGTAGGACTGTTACAGAAATTGAAGGTTTCCACTTCCAATTAGTTTAGTTTCTGGGAACAGGGTCTACAATGTTAGCAATTCGATGAAGGGAACATGCTTTACATATTGACCGCACCGCGACCATGATAATTCGTTACTGGGACAAGGCCACGGAGTACGGACAGATCACTCCTCGTGGAGTGAGCTCAGAAGAAGCCGGTTTAGTCTCATGATGTGGAGATGTGAGGATGACGTTAGTTTTCAGCGTGCCAGGGCATTTGCATTATTACATTAGTACATTACTCTAAAGCTTTTACTAAATTGTTCGCGCCAAGTGTCAATTGCCTTTTTTCTTTAGTCCACTTTGGTTTTATAAAATGCTTGACCTTTGGATGTTAAGATTTTTATCTTCAATTATAATTTCAGGTAAACTAAATTTGGAATAATGGGAGACGTTGAAAAGGGTCGTGCTATCTTTAAGCAGCGGTGTTCTCAATGCCATACTTTTGAGGTAATCAGCGATTAACCAACTAAAAATAGAGATTTTCTTAGAGCGAATTTTCTACGGTGCGAAGGAAATTACGTTTTGCAAATGTTGAAATTCTAGGCTGGCGGCAAACATAAACAAGGGCCAAACCTCAGCGGCCTCTTTGGTCGAAAAACGGGCCAGGCACCGGGCTTCAGTTATACGGATGCAAACAAAGCTAAAGGTAATATTAAAATCGATGTCGAAATGAACCAAACTTATTTTGTTACATCCCTTCACACTTGGGCTAATTTCGTGCTCGTATTACAGGTATTGTCTGGAACGAAGACACCTTGTTTGTCTATTTGGAGAATCCGAAGAAGTACATCCCAGGTACCAAGATGGTGTTTGCCGGCCTTCCTAAAGCAGATCAACGAAAGGATTTGATCGCTTTTCTCAAGGAAGTCACGGCCGCGTAATGCAGATTCTGTCCCCTAAAAAAATTCTTTAAAATGAATAATTCTCCTCTACCAAAATTCTTCGAGTCAGTCAAATTAGTTGAAACGTAAAGTAAATGAAGTCAGTTTTTAGAAGAAAGCCAACAGCACGAGTTGTATCCTGAATTCCTTCATAAAATGCTAGTAACAGTTTTATCATTTCTATGGTTTGAGCACGAAACATGCCATGATGTAAGAGACTCAAGCAAAATTAGTGAACTTTAGGATCGAGTACACGTCGTTCCTCCTTTTAGCGCATAGCGAGTCTAAGCGAAGTAAAATGCTGGTTTTAACAAAATAGTAAAGGCTGACTGGATTCAGTTCAATATCTCTTCCCTGTGTTCAATGGAGGACAACAAATATAATAATAAAGCAAATGCGAGCAGTGTGTTCAAACGTCGGAAGATGCGATTCATTTGGAATATTTATTTGAAAGAAAACATGGTTTGCATCCTTGATTCGTAACTTTTTAATAATGCGATATTAAAACTAAACAATGATACGAACATAACTATTTCCTATACATGTTTATGGAAATCTAAAGCATACGGAGGGTAAAGATACAAAATTAAAAGATGAAAGACATGATTGAGGCATACATTTTGGTTAAATTATTTGGGCTTCATTAAAATTGCATTAAATATTTGTGCGTAAACTAAGCTAGAAATGTTTCAATAGCTGTAGAGACTTTGTGATGAGGCATAGATTTGCTTTATTTCTGGCGGAAGTTGACCACGTGATTTTGGTCTACCAGCAAAGCACAAGCATCCAGAACTGTTGCGCTTCCGGCTCTTTGAATCAGTTTCAATCTTATATCTTTCCTTGAGTGCTTTATGATAGTAGTCCAAGTCTTTGACATACCTGGAAAAATCGAATTGATACATTAAATTGAATTCTAAATGTTTTTAGTCCCTCCCTCCTGTTTTCATGTAATCATTCTTCGTTCGAAGATAGAATTGTGTTGCATCGAAAACTTTCTCTTTCGGGAAATGTCGCAAAATTCGCTAATTAAACTTAACTGAAACAATAAAATATTGCAATAACTTTTTATTTGTAGTTGCTACTTCAACACTAAATTCTAATACGCTTACAATGTTGCAAAGAAACTTTAGACAACGTCAAGTGCTAAATAGTTTAAGTTTGATCCGAGTTCAATTTGCGTAGTTTCGCATTCTGGTTGTTGAAAAAATAGGTATATATGTAACTGTACCCCCGCTGCTATTCATTGTCAGCTAAAAACTACGTTTGTATCGATTTTTTTAAATATGGCACTACCATATACTTGTGTGACTTACCAAACCGGAGGCCATCGATTTTGTAGAACCCATTGACGATTATCCGGATCCAATTCCTTAAACAGCTTTCCATGATTCCGTGAAATTGTGTCGTAATGGGTGGCAATGAAGATCATGCAAAATTCGGCAAGTCTTTCGGCGTTGTGAAGCTGCAATAAAGTAACAATATATTGCAAAAGTATATTTCAGAAAAGATTAGTTAGACTAAAAAAATAATGACAGAATAATAATTTACTTGAGCTTGCTCTACGATGCGTATACAACTTTCCAGTACTTCAGCCGAACTCTCGCTTTTTCGCATGTCAGAAATAAGCAAACTTTCCACGATACTAATTAATCTAGGAAGGCAAAGGCGATTGGCCAATTCGATGAGTAGCATGGACGTATCTATTGAATTCTGGCTCTCTAACTTATCCGTATATACATATTCGAGGAAATACCAAAAGACATCCGTCTTGACACCAGGAAGGTTCACCTATGTCAAAGAAAAGAAATGGAATTTTTTTATTTTAGGTCTCAATTACTAATTGAGTTTTTTTTAATAGCAAGGCTATTATGGCCCTTACAACTCGACTATTGCGCTCTCGAAAGTCACCGGAGAACATTGCCCGCATCACATCGCTTCGATGTGCCAAAATTGCCCGATGTGCTTCTATTGTTCCATCATCCAGCTCAAAAGCCACATCGGTGTAATTGCCCATTTGACAATTTCCCCACATTGACTTCATTAGTGCCTAAAATTCAAACAAAAATTGTAAGTTGCTGGGCAAATTGCAATTCTATTATATCGGCCAACGTCTCATGAGGGCGATTGATTTCTTTACCACATGATGGTGACCTATGCAGCGTGTCATCATGGTCTTGTCCGAAGCTATCCAGAAGGTTAAATAGTTTGAAAAATCCAAGGACTCAAAAGTGTCAGCAAGCCTTTTTAGTTCCTATTTAAAAAAAAACTTGATGAAATACAAAATGCTATTTCAGTAGATTTGTGCTTATTAGTTTACCTCAAGCATCGTAATTGGCGTATTCTTGGGAAGTTCTCCCAGGTAGAGGAAATAGACGTACGAAGACAAGCTTAGGACGGAAGCGCCGGTGGTAGCAGAAGCAGGGCGCATTTGGATCAAAATACGTTCATTTCCTATTCCTTTCTTACTTTCCTCCAACTTAATGCTTTGAATCAGCGTTTTCAGCGACTCAAGTCCTTCAGTGCTGAGTGATCCTTGATTATGAGTATTTTCATTCGGCTCTAGATGCGGAAGTAGATTAACTAAGCGAGAACGTCTTTGGTAGCCATGTTGACGCTGTTGATGGGCGACAAGACCCTCTTCTTCCCCAGTTGTACTTTCGCTTGCCTATATAAATCCACAACAAATTAAAAGTAATTAGTTTTAAAAGTAAAACCAATTAGTTAATTTGAGTTACATCCAAATCAAATAACATTAGAAGTGCTTTAGTTAGCTAATGGCTAGCCCTAATTTGAGAATACTTTCTAAAATTGAAGCATAATTATTATCGTCGGTGCAGTGTCGTTAAAAGAGGTATGCTTTCCAAATTCGAATTTTTTTTCTGAATTAGAATTGCTATAAATCGTATTCTTACACTGCTAGTACTGCTGTCACTGATTCTTCTTTCGATGGTCGTTGTAAAAAGTTGTGAATGTAGAAATTGAACCAGTTTCTGAGCAGCGGACTCCACAATGAATCGGTTAGCGAAGACTTCCGAATTCCCTGTATTTCGAAAATAGATTATTCTTTAATTAGGAAAAATAAAAATTTAGTTTTAAAGGCGTTTAAAGTTTCATATTTAAATGAACTCGATGTTTACTTTAGAATACCTATTCTAAAAACGAGATCTGGAAACTCATGATCTGTCATAATTTTTCCAATATCAGTCCAGTACTCTCCAGCAGCCACCGGGGAGTAAGCTATTTCCTTCTTCGGCGGACAGTAAGGAGCCTATTCAAAATTCAAAGGAAATTAGAAAGGGGATTGAATGTAGGAAGAGAATTTCAAACCATTACTTGAAGAAGTGGTTGTCTGACATGCTTTAAATTGGTCATCCAGAAGCGTTGGCTTCTTCGTGCGAGGAGGGCTGACCGAATAGCATTTTCAAAAACCTGATCTACGCCATAGTAGGTGTAGATCGAAGTTTCGTAGTAAGGAATTCCGAACTCCTTGGCCACTGACCTTGCTTGATCGGCCATGACAAGGTCTTCTTCTCGAATAGGACGCTAAAAAAATTCAGGGATTCGTTTATTGTCTAGATACATCAGGTTAGCAGTAATTGGAACTCACAAAAAATGGACTCCGCTCACGACAACACTCGGTGTAGGCTGGATCGTTAATTAGAAACCGCAAGTCGTTCTAAAATTTAAAAAAGTGCTGATCAATATTTATATGATTTTACTATTCCTGTAATTTACTGAACACACCTTGCAGCCAACAAGGATGACGGGCGTATCTGGACAGAATCTTCGAATTTCTGGAAACCACATCGTTTTGCAGTGTTGTAGAGAATTTCGACTTCCAACTGAAAAGCAGAGAAGAATCACATCCGATCGACCATAGGCAAAACGTCGATCCTTTTCGTGGTCACCAAAAGTGTCCCAAAGTCTCAGAGACACCTGAATATTTGCAGAAAATCATCATAAATCAATTGGATTGCTGCTAATTGGCCCTTACGTGAACACCGTCCACAAAGGACATTGACCTCTCCAGAACTTCCTTGTACATTCGGTATTGGTCGATGGCAAACACCGTTGGGACATGCGTACTGAAAAGTTGGCGCAAAGAGGCACGCGCGTTACATGCTCTACCGCAGATGAGCCGCGTCTTCCCAACTGCCGTATCTCCAACTAACACCTACGTAAGGCAAGAATCCGTTGTCAAAATCAAGGGAGACATAAACCAATCAATTTTTTTATATTAAAAAAAAACTTACGCATTTGACGAGTTCCTGTCCATGATCATGTTCCATTTCCGTTCCTAAGCATTGAGATAAAAAAAAATCTAAATGTTAATTTAATGTGTTGGAAAACAAATTGAGTGTATTTGATAGCGAGAGTGACTGGCAAATTGAATTTGATATTCACACGTCGTTAGAGAAATTGTGATTAATCTTTAATGGCTAACTCAAATTGGTAACTTAAATTTAGCAGCAGCTGCTAAAATGACCTTTTGTTTTTGTTTACATCTCATTTATCATCAAAGGCGGATTTAAATAGAACTTTTAGTGAATTGCGCGTTAGTTAAGTATTTTGGTCATGGCATGGCATTGGCGTAACAGGAGGTGTTCATAATTAATGAGTCAATTAAATGCGAAATAACGGCGAACTGATTGCAAACAATAAATATCGCTGCAGATATAGTCATAAAAATAACAGATTTGCCGTGCTGATTTGTTATTTAAAGTGATCATTATGTTTACAGGATACAGATGAGGACGCCAAATGTGTGAAATAGCTTTAAATTATTTGAAAGTATGGAGCTGTCAACGAGCCAAAAATAGGTATTGATTGATCGATTAACAAGCCTATCTAATTTTAGAAATTAATGATACAGTAATAATAATTCAGTTAAGTAGAGATGAGGCCTTACGTCACTTAAGGGGGTATACTTATTGACTTCTATCCAGACTTTCCAGACCCTTCGTCTCACTACAGAGAGCACTTAAAATCACTGAAAATCTTGTGGAGACAAGGGCTGCTGCTGTGACAAACGGAAATGGAACTAGGTCACCACATAGTGTCATGTCCATGAGCCAAGGCATAAATTATCGTAGCAAAACCCTAATTAGGGTAATTACGACCTTTCGTTTTCAAACTTTCCAATTTTTAAAAAGTTGATAACTTTGAATTGTTTAAAAAATTAATATTATGCGCAAGGCAAATCGTAAAAATAACTTTACTAGTCAAATGTATATGAGGCCAATTCCATTTTCCCTGCCCCC